>VUQG01036655.1:0-33456 GCA_015106755.1 Etia nguti
GAGTAGCTTCCAGTGTTGCTCTGAGTCTGTTTCGGGCTTTGGTCTTGGTTGTGGCCACAATGAAAATCCTGATTCACACAGATATGTAGTTGTGAATGGGAGAAGGAGTTTCACAGCTCTCATGGGTGCTCCCTTGAGACAGCAATCCAAAAGGAGCCCAGGTGCAGTTTGCCCCACTGCAACTTTAAAGTGCTGTTGGTGGAAACTTCCAGAAGCTGGGATTCCAGATGTGAGGGCAAAGCAACATCATTTTCAGTGGGATCCACATGAAAATGGGTCAAAATCCACGTGTCCTTCTATGGGATCCTCAGGGAAATATTCATCAAATTTCTCTGTCAGTTGTGAAAGGTGCTGACGGACAGAGTCACTGATCTTCACCTGAGGGGAGTTTTCCAAGATGTGAGACAAAAGTGGAAACATGTCCATCCTCTTTTCCTGGGCCTTCTTAGTCTACAAAACAAGTTTCCTCTTGAAAGCTTCAACTTTGTCTGCAACAAAAAACATGTTTCTGTTTCTCCCTTGAAGTGAGATGTTCAGCTGGTTCAGCAGTAAAAAAAAAAAATGTCACAGAGGTAGGCAAGCTTAGCTGTGAACTTTGAGCTGGCATAATAATGTCCAAAAGGAGATTTTTTATCAGTGAGAAAGGAGAAGACCTCATTCCTCAAGTCAAACAAACGCTTGAGGACCAGTCCTCTTGAAAACCATCTCACCTCACTGTGGTAGAGCAGCAGGACATGATCTGCTTTCATGTCCTCACAAAGCTTGGCAAAACATCTGGAGTTCACAGCATTATTTTTAATGATAGTTGATAGTTTTCACACTTACATCCATCACCTCGTGGAACTCTGGTGACATCTTTTTTGCTGCAAGGCTTTTACGGTGGAGAAAACAGTGGGTCCATTTAGGTTCTGGTGCACTATGAAGAATCTGCCTAATGACACCGTGATGCCTGCCAGTCATTGAAGCTGCATCATCACTGCACACACCAACACAGGTCTGCCAGTCTAGGTTGTTTTCAGTGAAGTAGTTGTCAATGCAGCGGAAACATTTCTGAGCCGTGGCTCGTGTTGGTAGCGCTCCACAAAACAGCGTGTCTTCATTCAAACTGCTGTCCCAGCGATAACGAACAAAAACCTGCAGCAATGCACCATTCGTGACATCAGTGGACTCGTCTAGTTGCAAAGAGAAAAATTGAGTACTTTTTATTCTTTCCAGAAGCTGATGCTGTATGTCTAAGGCCACTTCCATGATACGGTGGCTCACAGTGTCGTTTGAGAGTGGGATGGTCACTAGCTTCTTTGCCACAGCCTCTCCAATCATCTCACAGCACATATCTACAGCGGCAGGCAAAATCAACTCCTCTGCTACAGTGAAAGACTTTTTACTCTGTGCCACAAGTCTGGATACGAGGTAGTTAGGTTTTAAACCACATTTAGAGTTACCAGTCAGTGGCACAATAGACCGTGTCTGCATCTGCAGTCTGTTTTCTTTTCTCTTGAAATATTCCACCGGTTTTCTTGCGAGCATGGGATGTTTGGTTTCGAGATTCGATTTGTCCACACTCCACACATTGGGCTCTTGGGTCCGCCTCGTTTCCTCCGTTCACCAACCCATACTTCAGGAAGTCAGGGTTGTACTTGCACAAAACTTTTGCCTTTTAGGAGGGGGGGGTTGTCACTTTTATCTTCATTTTTTTAAGAACTTCTCCATATCTTTTGCTAACTGCAAACGGCGGGCAGACTGTCTTCTTGTGCTTGCTTATTGAGGCTGATTAAACAACTCCCACCAAGTGGTGGGAAGCTATATTGTAACTGAGATTTTCATGGATAACAGCAATCGCTGGTGTCTTCAATTAATAACTTATGATGTCCCTTCGCGGCCCACAGGTGTAAAACAAAGTTTTTTCGCTGGCCCATGATTAAGAATCGCTGTCCTATACTACCTCCACATTCTCAATACGTCCTCATTCCACCACTAGGTCTGTTTGTGTTCTTTCCTCTGTCCAGAGGATTCACCAAATATCTTCTTGACAGGTTCCCTCTCCTCTCCAGCTGTACCTACTTCTCTGGTAACTCTTTCCTGCCACCCAGAGCCTTTCTCAACTCCTTCCTGCAAAACATTCTTCCTTATTGAAGCTTAAATAATTAGTGTCCACTGGTTTATTGTGATTTAATTACTTCAGTGAAAAGACATTTTCTGTCTACAGAACCCCACAAGACCATTCTGAGATGTCTCGTTGTTACACTGTGACCTTTACTGGATTCTATTATTAGTTGCTTGTGTTTCTGATCTTTAAATCAAATCCTATATTTGCAGTATTAATAGCAGCATCAACACCTGATGCACCTTCTCTTATTTCCATTATTTCTGTTGCTTTATCTTCAGTATCCTCTTCTCCACTCTATACTTCCTTAGTACTCTCACTCATACTTCTTTCCAATTCTGTCTCTTTCTTTGTCTCAGTTCTGGATTCACCGTCAAGTAAACCCATCTTTCTATCTCACCTGTCTTCCCTCCACCAATGTGGTATACATATTCTCTGAATTTCTTCAATACCTGTTTTAAAATTGATTTGACCTGTTCCTTTCTGGTCATTCTTGACTGACAAAATCTGAAAATGCATCACTCAGGTTAGGCAAAGGAACGTTGGCTTCTCTCTGGCTGATAATATCTGCAATCAGTGTCATCCACTGCCAGTCTAACCATAATACAGATTTTTCTTCCTTTGACATTTCATATTTTTAGGTTAGTCTCGTGTCTAGATACCAATACAATTTTCTTGTAGTAAAACTATTTAGAGCACCATTTTTTTCAGAGAGGTGAGAAGACCTGATGTGAAATAACCTTTAAACATGACTTCTTTGCCCCAGAGCTGCTCAGTAGCCAGCAGTGGAGCACTCTGATTACACTGGGCAGCTCCCATGAAGCTGGTAGTTGCTGACAAGTAAATGCTCAGGACTGCAGGTCAAAAAGAGCAAGTGTGCTTTGTCAGTTTGGCTGAGAATTAACTCAAATGACATTCGTCACATATAAATCAACATCCAGATACTAGATCTCCTACTAAGAGGATTAAATATAGTTGGTGCTGGAAAATATTCACATTGCTTCACTTGTTCCACTTTCTGTCATGATACAGCTTTATTCTAAAATGTGTTGCTTGGAATTATTGCAAGTTTATGAAAAATATAACAAAAACAAATATATAACATGTACATAGTATTCACAGCGAAATACTTTGTTGAAGCACCTTTGACAGCAAAAATCTTTTGGAATATGATGCTAGAAACTTGGCACACCTATGTTTGAGTAGTTCCTCCCATTCCCTTTACAGAACTTCTTAAGCTCCATCACGTTGGATGAGGTGGTGCACAGCCATTTTCAGATCTCTCCAGAGATGTTCACTTGGGTTCTACTCTGGGCTCTGGCTGGGCCACTCAAGGACATTCATGAGGATGTCTCTGTGCATTGCTGCATTCATCTTTCACTCGACCCTGACTAGTCTTCCAGTTCCTGCTGCCAAAAAATATCCCCAGAGCATAATGCTACCACCACCATTCTTCACTGTAAGGGCTTTATTGGCCAAGTGATGAGCGGTTTCTGGTTGCCTCCAGACATGACACCTTGCAGACCAAAGAGTTCAATCTTTGTTTCATCTGACCAGAGAATTTTGTTTCTCATGGTCTGAGAGTCCTTCATGTGCAGTTTGGCATGTTCCTTTTACTGGGGAGTGTCTTTCGTCGGGCCACTCTTCCATACAGGCCTGATTGGTGGAGTGCTGTAGAAATGGTTGTCCTTCTGGAAGCTTCTCCTCTCTCTCTTTCCACAGAACAACAATGGAGCTCTGTCATAGTAACCCTCAGGTACTTTGTCACCTCCTTGACTAAGGACCTTCTGATCGCTCAGATTACAAGGGCAGCCAGCTCTCGGAAGAGTCCTGGTGGTTCCAAACTTCTTCCATCTAACGGATGATTGGACGACACTTTGCTCATTGGGACCTTCAATGCTACAGAAATATTTCTGTACACTTCCCCAGGTCTGTGCTATGATGTGTCTTTCTGGACTTCTGGAAGTGTTCCTGAGCCCGTGTAGTGTTTTCAATGAGAGAATTACACCTATTTAATTACCTATTTAATTACACCTAGGCCTAAAAATCATGGGCATTTAATATTAATTTTCAGATTTGTCCCTTGCGCACAAAGATTTCTCCAAGTTCTTTGAATCTTTTAATAATGAAAGTATCTACTGTAAATGATGAGATAGCTAAAGTCTTCACATTTTAACCTTGACAAACATCACTCTGAAATTGGTCCACAATTTGTAGACACAGTTTTTTGCAGACTGGTGACTGACTTTGTCCTGTTGTGAAGTATGGGTTTATGGGATTTGCAAATCATTAGATTTTGCACAACTTCACAATTTTGGGAGGAATTGGAGTTACAGTTAGGTTATATCAGATTTACCCATACTAACTTAAAAGAATTATTAAATAACACCATATAAATTGTCCTCATTTGCAAATAAAATGTAGGCCCACTTGGTAACAAATAAATAGAAATGCAGCAATTAGCTGCCTCTTCAGTGAGTTTCTCATTTCATATATTATATTGGTAAGAGCAGCACACCAGGTTGTTCTTCACCTGCTACACTTTGTTTTTAGAGTAGCTGTCCAGCTCAGAAAAGACAAGAACTTTCATTACCAACAGCAAAATTGTGTAGCTAGAGTCTATCTGAACCCGAGATGAAAAACTTTCTTTAGAACAGCAACTGGTCAAACGGAAGAAGCTGGTTAGCTGCTCAGCTGTGGCTGACTTTTCACAAGAATGAGAAAATGGTAGAATGAGTGAGCAAATGCACATGGGCAGATGCATAAATAAAGTCTATGTGTGCAAACACTTCCTCTGCTATTCTAAAACTGGGACCCAGACCTCTGCAGAACCTAGAGACGCTTTACACAAACCTGGCCGGGAGACAGTCACAGATTGGCATAGTCTTCATGTTAAAAAATAATGTTAGATTACAAGTTGTTTCAAGTTCTCCATCCACCTCGTTAAAAATTCTAAATTAGCATGGCATGTCTTTTTTTGTTATTCTTCTCTTGATCTAAAAAGGCATGAATATTTCCCTCTAGTTCATTTCAGCTTAAAAATCCATTTATTACACATTGTGGTAACCTGACTAAGGACACCATGTGTGCTCCACTGAGTGTATAAAATATATCTGTGCGCAGGTCCAGGGTCTGATATTAGTTCCTTCAATTTAGGTGGACCCATGCTGATCTTTTGTTGAATGTTCTGGGAAAAATAGCCAATTATCCCAAAGTTAAAAATACTTTCAAAAACTGGTCTTGTTTAAGGACTGCTTGTGGCCAAAAGAGCCTTTTGAAAATGAAAGCTAAACTAACATATTAGTTTTCTTACAGACAAAAACCTCCACTCAAAATGCATTCTCGCCCCCTTCAGCATTTTAGAGCTAATACCCCATCCATCTGGCTTTAATACCATGTAGCAAAATGGTTATATTTTCCCTGAATTTCAATGTCTGTTTAAGGTTCTGTGTTAAAACTGGCCTGACCTTTGCCTCTATGGTCACTGTCTTAACTTCATACCATGCACAGTCCTGTGAGTATACTTTGTAATGTGATTATCACAAGATTTTTGACACTATCAAGCTTATTATAGCTGAGTGGAACTGCAAAGTTGGGTGATCACTGTTCTTTTTCCACTACAATTAACCCCTTTAAAATTTGACATTGTCTTTTGACTGTTGGAATGACATCCCAAGAAAAAGAGCATAAAGTACACATCATTATTTCTAAAACATTTTTTCCTTAAGATTGAGTGTTTTTAAGCAAATGAACAGTGGAATAAGATAATAAAAAGATACCATTTGCCAGAAAAATTCACAAGAGACCAACTAAACAGACCACATTTGTTACACTGTTATCTTTTCTGATTTGGTTTAACTGTGTTTCAGTTGTGGATGACATGTAATAAATCACTCACTATTACACTGCTCATTGTGTATTAGCAGCATGACGTTGCAACGGCTGCTGAGGCAACTGTTGCTAATGACTACTCAAGGTGATGAAAGATGACAGGTGGGAATCGAGGCTGCATGATAGATGTGTGTAAGGTCTGGTGTGTTAAGTAGGCATGTGTTAGTGTAAGAGAGCACGTACACGGTGCATGATGGCACATACTGTAATATGTAAATATATATTTTTGATTGTATTTATTTTATCAAAGATACATTTAAAAAAAAGTTAATATAGAAATATAAACATTACAATAACATGTGAATTGTGATTAATCTTGACTGAATTGAGCTATTATTGACATTCTGGCTTTAAAGCATCAATTCTAGTATTTCTAAGATACATACTTGATAATGTGTATTTTGTGATTGTAAAATGTTATAAAATACTACTAGGTTAAATCACAAAACATCACAAGCAAAGACTAACTAAAAACCAAAGCACACTGCACGGTCATATGGTAGCAACTTGTCAGTGACAAGCTGTCATAATGGAGTTCAATCAGGACCCACATACTGGACTGGACATGCAGGTTGTAACAGAGTCTAAAACTGTGGCCAACAGAAATCCACAACATGGGGGAGAGAATATAAAAGCTAAAAAAGGTCACTAAAGAAAGATGGGACTATTTATACACAGAGAGGGTAATCAGGATAATGGATAACAGTAGGGTGATGACACACAGCTGAACGCGGGAAACAGGGAAGCGAGATACATGAAGTGAAACTGGAAACATGACAGAGGAGACATTGATTAACAAAATAAAGTAGTAGCTAAACACAGAGCCAAAAACAGGTACTGAACATGAAGCATGAGGCTAGAATAATAAACCAAAATACCATGATGACTCAAGAATTTAACTCCATTAGTAAAGTCCAAATGACAAACTACAACTCAAATATAACACTATAAGTAAGGAAATAGCCCAGTTTACAAATAACTCTCAACTCTGCTGAATCCGCAGTGTTCTGCACTGATATCCAGAGTTGAGCCAGTAGTTACTCTGTGGATGTGCGTTTCTGAGCCATATCCATGTCAGTCAGTCATCCCTGTCAGTGTTGTCATTGTAAAAGGGTTTCTAATCTTCTGAGCGAGACTTTGCCAACTTTTCAGATCAATACTCAAAACTTCTTTTTACAAGTTTTATTTAGATGAGCTCTGATAATGACATTGTTCTCGCTCTGAAAGTTTATCCAACAACAGGAAACTGTCAAAGCCATCATTGTCATTTATTATTGTTCACATGAATAAACTACTGCTGAGCTGAAGGGGATTTAAAAAAACCCTCAAAAGCATGTTACTGTACTAATTAGACCATGGAAATATGATGTGCAATTGGCAGTCATACTCTCAAGTTAATGTCCTTTTACCAAGTGGTCTGCAGCTGATAGTATTTTATGCACTCATTAAAAACAAAAACTTACAAGATTAAGAACTAATGGCCTAAACATGTGTAATGAGTCCATCATGTCTTGTCAGGTCTTTGTTTTGCATACCTTATTAAAGATAAGCAAGGCAGAAGCAATGAAACCCATGAGTGTAGCTCACAGATACTAATTTAGTTTTTTGTAGTTATTGAATCTGGCATTGAAATTGCTATACCTAATATTATGTGGTACATGGTAAATGATGCATGTACGATATTACTTTGTCTTGCTTTTATTTACATTCACCTGTTGTAAAGAAAATCAGAGCCACCCAGAGCAAGGGCAGAGCTGTGTAGGTGAACCGTGACACAGAAGAAGATGAGGACTAGATAGAGGAGGAGGATGGTGATTACTGATGAGCACTGAAGTGAAGAAAGAATGATTTAGGGTCAGCAAGCCAGTCCCAAAGAGAGGGACGAAGATGTTTGCAAGTTTTAAAGCAGGGGTTCTCATATTGCAGTCCGTGGTAACATTTTTATGCTTCCCTGAATCCAAACTAGGAAAAAACGCACATATGGACGTACAGAACAATACAAAAGAATCATTACTTTTAAAATGTAATCTCTCTGTTTCTAACACCTATAAATGGAGCATAGCATTAGTTTAGCAAATCACAAACCAATCCTTAATGCCTGTGATATTTTATATCTGTTAAATTGTAAGAAATAAATATTTAAATGAGAGAAAAAGTTCTGTTACCTCACCGCGCAGACCGTCCTGTAACTAAAAAACCTTTTTATTTTATTAATTGACAGTGTGTTTTATTTTTTGTTTTGTTCTCGGTGAGCCCACTATAAAAATCACACATTTTATTTAGTTTCTTACCCATTAGTTGTTTACTTTGGTGTAATATGAATTGCCATGGAGGAATTTTTAGCAATAGGAAAAGCTGTAAAACTTAACACTGTAAAGGACAGGTAAAAGTCTAAAATGTATGCCTTCCTTCACATTTACCAAATCCACTGCTCTACCAGTTTCTGGCTTTTTATGAATGCCCGCGGAAAGGTGGGGCGGTCCCAGAGTCTGGGTTCACACTGTTTAGCTTAAGCCCTTTGTTTGGAGGAGTCTTACTATTTGTGTTTTGTGTGTTATGCCCATCCTAAGAACCACCAGGACGGCATAGATAGCTGTAGATAGTGCATAGACATACTGTCCTTCTGATTTCAAGAGTAAATGTTTATCAGTTTATGAGACTCTGTGTGAGATTCAGAATCGGGGGTGACCCTGTCTGCTGCAACATGTGAGTTCTCCCGTTTTCTGAGGTATCAACGGATCTACCAGGTTTCTCAAATCTGAAATCTCACAAAACCCAATACAAACACTAACTGAAAGCGTTCGACGTGTGCATTTTTCCATCAGCGTGGAGACCAGTTGTATGTTGGCTCCATAAATTGGCACTCACTTTGAGAGCTCTAGTTTTAGAGGTAGAAATCACAATCAATGTGGACAGAGAGAGAGGAGGGGACGACGCAAATCTGAATCAGAATGTGATTGCCAGGTTCCGGGGTGAAGAGACCGAGTCACAGCTTGTGTGTGTATGTGAGAGAGAGAGAGGAAAGATGAATATGTGCTAATAATGCATTACTACATCTAAATAATAATAACAACAATATGTACAATATTCTGTTTTCTAGTGTATGTCATATGTGTATACTGTGTATCCAATAACTTTGTCTGCTGTCTCACTAATGGAAGGTTGTCAGAGTTTGCTTTACCGGTGAGACCTGTGTGAGACTTGTTAGCTTGTGCTATATGTATTCAAAAGAGAACCCAAACACAGACGCTGACTAGGTGCAAAACTCAATGCATATTTTATTGAAGAAGCTGATTTTACAAAAGCAAAAGGCCAAGAAGCTAAACAGTCTGTATATGAAAAATGCATGAAAGCAGGAAAGATTAACAACAGAAAGCATAAATAGACAGGGGACTATAAAGCAGTGAGTAACTGGACTTTTTTAAGTTTCTTGAAGACGTTTTATCCGAGAAGCTTCTTCAGTTCTAAGAGCAACTGGTGGAGAATCCCAGATTTTAAGCCCTATGGGAGTGTCCCCCAATAGGGTCATGGACCCCCTATTGATCCTCTACCTAACCACACAAGCCAAGGTGTGAAAACGGGTGTGGGTCACAATCAGCCAAGGTTTCGGGTGATCCCACTGTGAAACCTAGCCCCACCCTATCATGTTATTTACTGAGGTCAAATGGCCCAGGATGTGAGTGGGTGTTAAGGCGTCTGGGAAGTGATCTGGATTATAGATGGCAGATTTCATTCTAATATGCAACTTACAAAGAATATTATAGAAACAGCTAAATCTCTTACAGCCCTTTAAACATTGTTTGTTGCTTTTGATACATTTTTACAACTTTAACTGCAAAAGAAATCGACAGATGGAGACCAAAGAAAAAATAGAAAAGTTAATTAATCTCAAAGAGGCCTGTGTGCCGTCTGTAGACTTAAACTCCATAAAAAGTGGAGGAGAACAGATTTCAAAGCAGCAGCATTATCATCAAAATACCAAACCAGCCAGTGTAACCAAATAGTGAAGAAAGTGTCAAGAGAGTGGTCATTAAAAGGCCTTCAGATGGAGCCAAGGACAAACTTTACAAACAAGAAATCCAAATAAAAAGCACTTCAATCATCAGCACAACATCAGATGTCTAAAATGTGTGCACTGCATTTGTTAACCTCCTCAAGTGACCTTCTCCATAAGAACTTAAACACCAGTGGACTAAAATAATACACATTTCCACCTATGTTTCCACTTAGAAACAAACACCACATTGCTTGAACCACTGCAAAGTACCATCGGCTGAATTTTTATGCCATGTGTTACTGTTGACCTGAAATGAAAATCAGACTCTTTCTCTCTGGTTGAAACATTGCTTAAATCAGAATGTTTCTCAAGGGTTTACAGTTTGATCCCTGGAGGGAGAGCTTCATTGTGGAAGCACTCTATAAAATACACTTTACAATCACTGACCTGGACTATGAAGCAGGATTTGTGGTCTTAGTGAGAAAACTGTGAGGTCAGGTTTAACCCAAAACCCATTGGGAATTTATGCTACACCAGAATAGGTTATCTTCAAGATTGCAGATGAACACATTTGAAATCACCCCATAGTGCCCAATAAGTGTTGTGGAAAATAGATTCATCATCCTTGGAAGACCCTAGAAGAGGGTCTATATCAGGGATGTCAAACTCATTTTACATTGTGAGCCAATTACAGCGCACTTAGATCTTAAGTGGGCCGGACCAGTGAAACGCCCAGTTCCATCAGTGTAAAGAAGTTTAACTACACATTTAAGAGATGCAAGAAAACATCCAATGTCAATGGCACTTTTCTTTTTCTACATGATAAAGAAATGCTGCTGTAGTAATTGTAAAAATCTGAGCTTAAATGATATGAAATAAATGTGTAAAGTTACAATGTTCACTACAATGCCTTACAAATGCACAAAGGTAGCGCATGGTCCAGAAAGTCTTGTAATTATAAAACAGAAACATTTTTGTTAATTTACAGATGATGCCATTTAAAAAAATAAAAATGTCAACACATTGTAAAAAAAACCCCAACAACTAAAAAAAAGGCATTTTTGCAGTTGACAGTTGAAAAACAGGAACTTTTCTCTCATTTCATTGTTTATCTTTTCTATCTATATCTCTATACTTCTTCATAATATCTGTAACATCTTTATCAGTAGCCAAAAGCTATGAAACCTATGAAAATAGAGTTCAAAGTTCAAAATCTATGCGCTCGTTCACATTTTTTCAAAACTACCCAATGTGGCAGATTGGAGTCTGTGCCTGGCCGGTTCTGACATATCTTTGACACCCCTGGTCTAAGGAAATTTGTCACATAATGAGCATCAATAAGAAATATAGACCCTAAAGAGGAACCTTTTTGCTTACATATTCCTGTTTTGCAAGCAATTTTAAATCCCTTTCACTGTTCTGGAAGCATGAATATAATATAATTATAATCCTAAAACAGGGCCTTGTACTCACTGACCATATATAAGATTTACAAGATTACTAACTGTGACTGTGAATTAGCATATGCTTTTATATTTGTTACTTGCTCTTATAACACAAAACTTTCCTAGTGTTGCTTCTTATTGAACAAGGCAAATGTAATTTCATCAAGACAACATGCGCTTCTAATTAAAGTTAGATCTTCTTGTGTCTTAATGGCGGGGGCAGCAGTGCTGATGCATCTTTGGGCATCATTTATATAAGTAAAAGTACAATAATGCTATCCAGCACTCTTTCTTGTCACACACAGTGACACGCAGCAGCAAGGGGTTATCACGGTGGTTGTACTGTAGTCATATTCATGTGACCACCTTTCATGACGGTTGATTTTATGTGAAGATGAATAAGACAATATCCCAGATATGTTGTAAAAGGTATTACAGGCCACTGACTTCAAAAAACAATGAGCAATATTTAAATTAGTATGGAGGGTTTGCTCTAGATAATTGCAATGCACATCATTGCTTCTCTTGTGACAGTTTATCAAGCAAGCAAGTAAATGAACTATATAGATTTTCACAGTGTTAGCAGATACATCTCGAAAAGGTCAAAAGTGTAATTCGGTAGTACAAATGTGTGGATGTACTATATGTATTGTGTGCCGTGTCCGAGTGAGAAGTAAAGAATAGCCGTTGGCTAATGCAAACCATTATGGACTGATATTCAGACAGCGGGAGAGTCATCTCACTGCCATAATGAAGACCTCTCAGGCGTCTGTGTTAACCTGCCCAATTGTGTTGTCAGCTTTCTTTTGTGCCTCTTACAATGTCTCATTATTATGATTGGCTCTCATTGCGTTTCTTTTAATTTGATCCTCCGTGTCGCGCTCGAAAGTTATTTCCACTGATCACTGTACCATTTTCAGGTTATTTCACAGTAAAATGATTATAAGATGTGAGACACTGCGCTATACAAAAAAGGTTCCAATCAGGTGTGTCAGCTGCTTTTCACAAAAATGAGTCATAAAAAAAGAGAGAGAGGAAAAAAAGAAAGTGAGCTTTCATTCAGCTTTTTATTTCCAAAAACCCCCGAGGAAAAACTAAGACCTCCGACTTCAATGTGAAGTGCCAGTGTTTTGTTCACTTCTGAAAATTGATACTAAGGCTTCTTTTGAAATGCCACGAATTTGAAAAACAGTTGCTGTCAAATTGTGTATCTTATCTATCTGATACGCTCCTCTTCCTCACCTCTCCAAACAGCTGTTTTTGGTTTCTCATCACAGTCATCCTCTCTCCCGTCTCCCCTCCTGTTCTCGAATGATGAGAACAGCAGTTATGTTTTGGAATGACTTGACTACAGTGACATGTTATGCTGTGGTAAGTTGTGCCTCAGAAATACTTGTTGCCATAACGGGTGTGAGCAAAATCTTTGAAAACCACTTAGCTAACCTAGTTTGCTACCCGAAGACCCACATTCTTCATTAACTTGACATGGAGCAGTAGATGAGGCAGTGGCACTGTCACGTCCTGAATCATCTGCTGCTACAGCAACAGGAGGAAACTCTTCCTACCTCCGGATGAAAACTCTGACAAGCTGTGTAGTCTCTCTTTTTTTCTCAGTCTCATGATTCTGTCACACAACATGTGCCCAAGCCAAGTAGTCTCAGATTTGCTGCCTGAATGACAAGCAGGAGACCCAAAACTTAACATTTCTGCAATATTGTATTACTTTCTGGGACTCTGCCGGTGAACAGGAGATTTTTCCTTTCTAGCCAAAGCTATATATATATATATATATATATATATATATATATATATATATATATATAATGTCAGTATTTGCAGATGTATAGCAACTGATAACCACTGGTTGTCACTGGTTGTGACAATAATTACTTATTTTATGATACTGTTGTTGTCACCCCACCGGGTAGCAGGTTTTCTGAACACGAGAACAAGGTGACTTGGAATTTCCAAACTGATACCGTAACATCTGTGGTATCATAGGTATGCACCTACTAAAAATCTTGGATAAGTTCGAATCTTGGTCACCTAGGATTTTCACATTTATACGATGGAGTGGCTAATCAGCCCATTTTTAGAACATTTCCTGCTTCACTTTCTCCAACTTGTCAAAAACTTTTATGGTACAAAGTTGAACATATAGAATCAGTGCTGTTATTAAATGTCAGCTTTGTGTATTAAATGGTCGGGGCAGCATGGTGGCGCAGCGCTTACCACTGTTGCCATACAGCTAGAAGGGTGGGTTCATCTTCACCATCTGGCCGGGGCAAAAGCTTTCATGGGTTCTCTCTCCGGCTTTCTGCATTCAGAGATAGGTTAGGGTGGTCGGGTTAGGTGAATTGGTGATTCTAATTGCCCATAGGTGTGAATGTGAGTGCAACTAGTTGCCTCTCTCTCTGCGTTAGCCCTGCAACAGATTGGCAATTTATCTGTGGTAGTTAGGATATGCTCCAGCCCTTCCACTTATCCTAATCAGGATAAGTGGAAGAGGATGGATGGATATCAGTATGGCATATGAAGCTAAGATTTTACAGCAGCCATTATTATGTTCAAATTTTCATACCATAATTTTTTTTTGCAAATCGCAGATGTTCAAGAAGAAGGCTTGGTGGATTTGAGGCGGAATGATGAATTTGCTTCACACTTCAAATCAGGCGTGAACGTTTCTTTACCATCATTATGCCATAATGGCGCCCTCTGTCTATTTGTGAACTGTGTAAGCAACTTTAAATCTATAAACTGTGATGATTTATAGACTTTTACAACGTCTGTAATGATGAGTGAAAATGAGTTTGCTGTGACCCAACTTCGTAACTATGGCTATAATCAGGTCAGATTTTCAGTGCTGTATTTGCTGTCTTTATGAATGAATCCTTTTGCGGTTGCAAAAGTGTTCAATGTTTTGGCCTTCAGGCAACAATTACCTCTGCTACTACAGGCTTTTTGTGTACAAGCTTGAAAAAGTGAAATGTTCATGAAATAAACCTGCATTTCGTGGTTGGTTGGTGGTTTTTTGGACCAAGATGGCAGGCATTTCTGTGGAGCAGGGAGCCTTTTTTTTCACTTCATTCAAGTGCAACAATGGCAGGTCAACGTGGGTGTCCTTGTGGAGAATAGTCCTTTCAGATGAAAGAGGGAATACTGATGAAAGCCACTTGCAGGTTTATATCTGCATACTCTCAGCCACCAGGCACCTTTATGCCATTAGTTAGCAAGTAACCTTGAGAGATATTTATCCACGCTGTAGTCTTCCACCTGGCCTCATTCTTTTTTTCTTTTCTTTTTTTTCCTTACTCTGTCTCAAACTGTAAATAGCTAGATTTTAAAACGGTATAATCTGACAGGATCCCTCTTGAACGTACGAAGGGTCCATGCGTACAAATTGTCATTTTATAGTTTCTTCTTTGGTATACCAAATGAGCTAAAAGACTGATACAAAGAGTGACTTTCTTGGTTAGAGTAGGTTTTGGTTCCATATTTTATTAAAGACAGTGAACCCTATCAGTATCAAGGCCTTTTTAATTATCTCACGAATGAATGGCAATAACAGAGGGCTGATGAAGGCAGCTACTAGCAAATTTAGGGGTTGGAATGCCAGTCACGTCAGTTAGCCATGTATTCATTCATACTCACCACTAACAACCCTAATAGGTTTACTCATATCTTTCTTTCTGTGTGAAGCTTAATTCATTATACACACACACACACACACACACAGACACACACACACACACACAGTCAAAAGTTTGGTCACACCTTCTCAAGCAAGTATCTTAACTAGAAATTGCTTATTTAGTGTCCAGAGTGGATTTTTGTTATTTGAGTTGTTTTTTATAGATGCGATTGAGACGAGCAGCTGCTGCCTAACAAACCAGACATAGTTGTGGTTAACAAGGAGCAGAAAAAAGAAACAAACTAGAATAGAAACAACACTTTCAGAGTATACACCCTGTGTCTATATATATATATATATATATATATAATTTTTTTATTTTTTTTTTAAAGATAATTATCTGATAATTATCTGGTGGTACATATTTGGGTATTTGGGTTCAGGTGAAATTTTTTTTGTTTTTTTTCAATCATGAACATTTCCAGTGGTCAAATAGTTTGGGAAGTTAAACTGGTGAGAAATACACAGCGAATTGTCTTTCTACTTGGCTGAGGGTGTTATAGAGAGTGCACTGCGAGCTAAAGTCCAGATTGTTTGACCTTTACTCACCAATAATTGCAATTTACAGCCACCTACATAGTAAGAACAAGACACTTGGAACACATTAATAGAGGTCAATTGCTTGTGTTCAGCAATGTATGTGAAAAAAAGAGACCAACGCAGGGATGGGGAGGGGGGACAAGTCTTCGACTAAACCCTGCAAACTGAATTATCCACCCGAGGGCATCTCTCTTGGCATTTCCCGAGAAGAGCAGGGGGATCTTTTGGTAATTTAAACCATTCCTAGTGCATCTAAAGCGTCTCTGCTTCTAGACAGTCTCCTTTGATTGGAAACCTATAAAATATTAAAAGCATTGCACCATTTAGAAAGCTAATCATCATTATGTTCATGATGTACCCAACATTTTTCAGTTGTTTGATGGTGTCCGTCCATTTCGTCCATATTTTGTTTTTTTTATAACAACAAAATGTCATTTGCTCCATCTGTGTAACCTCCATCAGGAGTTTTGTGCAAATTAAATTGTCTTGGGCCATTAACTTTGGTTTATGACACTGACAGATGTTGTATTGCTGGTAATTGGACTGATATACGACAAATCCTGAGCATTTTTCTTTTAATGAAAGTTTTACTTTTCGTCTGTCAGCCCGTAAATACAAATTTGGTGACTGACGTGCTAATCAGGCTTGAAGCAGCCAGCCGAGGCAGACGATCTTCTCTGTAATAAACCCATTTGTCATTAACGTTGTCCTTTGATCTTGTGGGTAATTGCTTCCTATGTGTCGTGTATCACGGCAAGTTTTCGTTGAGTAACAGAAAACTAAGTGCATGTTCACGTGAGTCACAAGTTTAAGGATTCTGTGTTTGAAACGTCGACATTCAGACTCACATAAGCACTGATTGGCATTTCAAAGACCTTAATTAGCATGATTAATGTAGTTCTGAATGTCTTTATAGGATGCACCTCTTGACACCTTTGTTCTATTGCAATCAAGGATCAACTCTACAGCAGATTTTTTGTAAATCCACGCAACCATTTGACTGTTTCACCGAATGTGAACAAGGCTTCAACATGTGACTGTTATCAAGAAAAAGCTGTGAATGCTGACTTCCAGTCCTCTTCTACCAACCCTACCTTTTCTTTATGATCGTAGTCAAAGATAGGGTTAAAATCTGCTGCCATATGCCATAAATGGGAGTATCATTTAAGCCATATCAGGAAGGATGAGGGCTGTGGTCGACCCTGCCACTAGGAAATGGATGAATAATGAAAAATAAGAGCGAACAATGAAGAAGCCGAATATTAATGAGGAAACCCTCCCTTCCTATTTTACACGTCCTCACGCCTCGCTGATTGCTGGACAAGGTTTCCTCAGAGTGTTTTGTTTCAGGAAAAGTCACAAGAATACCCACAATCAAAGAGAAGGGTGTCTGGCGCTGTGGGGCAATCCAACAAGCAATTAAAACCAGCCTGTGGTCAAAAATTACTTAAACAAGTCTCCCAGCCATGTTTGGAAGCAACACTTGGAGGCAGGTTGAAAGGTTGTAATCCCAGTGTGCATGTCGGTGTTTCTTAGAAAAGGCATTCTTGGAGTTCTTGTGAGTTTTTTATTTATTTATGTATCTGCTAAACTTTTCATAATTGAAATTACAAGCAAATTCTATTGGGTTCAGCTCTGGCTCGGGAGGTACGCCAATCTGGAGGTTGGTAGTTAGACCCTCGGCTGAAAACCAATCCATCTGTTTCTGGTGATTAAAGTGCTTTACAGTAAACACATAGAATTCAAATGAATGCTATGTTAATGGGTGAATGTGGCCTGCAGTGTAAAAGTACTTTGAGTGGTGAAGAAGTTTAGAAAAGTGTTAACATTGATTTAATGAAGAATCTTTTCAGTTGGTAAGGTTGACATGTAAATCAATGTGAGTGCTGTCTAATGTTTGTTATCCTCTGTTAAACAGATAAAATTGAGAATGGAGATGTCTACCAGAGAAGGAAAGGACTTCCTTCGAGCAGCTCAGGTGGGCATGAAACAGGAAGTAAACAACAGGAAGTGGCTGAACAGAGAGGTAGCAGCTGGCGGCGAATTCTTCTCCTCATCCTAGCCATCACTATCCACAACATCCCGGGTGAGTACAAACCACAGGACATGAAGTTTTGCTTGGGAACGTAACCAAGGCTTCTTTTATAATGATACAGAGTGTTTTTCTTTGTTGTGGGGCAAAAACGCATTTTAGCTATAACCTTCCATCAGTGTAAACAGACTGAATGCCTGCACTCATTGATAAATACCCTTCGCCTTTATTGTAGTTTATATCTGCAAAACGGTTGTTTTTTTCCCCTCCACAACAAAGACGATGACTATTTATCGGTAATTTCTTTTCTAGGGGCATTAAATTGAATTCAAATAAACAGTCTTCTTCTTTATCAGTGAGTCCCAGCACTATGTCTGTTTTTCTCGTTTTGCTACAACTGTGCATCCGATACATTGTTTAAGATCTGGAGCTAAATTAAATACCCACAATACAATCTTTGCTGTTCATTAAGTGACTGTTACAGTCACTTTTGTGGCTCTGGTTTGAGTTCCTGCATAAATATATGCCTGCAGGAATATGTATGTGAACAACATCATCTGTGAAAAGAAGCTTTCTGTAAAAAGCAGCACAGCACCTAGAGGTTTGTGCTCAGGTTTTCTTGTTGACTCTAAGTGATGAAAAATATTTTATTATGATGATGAAATGTTTTCCCAAATCACGAGCAATAGTTGCACCACAGAACTTTTACAGGACTGACTAAGCACACACTAATGATGCTAATAATAAACAACAGTTAAGGTCAGTAATAAATTTGGGTTCATGTTGCTCTTGAGTTCGCTGTCAAAATCAGCTTGAGAACTTTGTCTAAAATTCCTTTGGCTGTTTGATTTAACTTGGAATTTCAGTATGGTATAATGATATTATTTGGTTGTTTGAACAGTCCACCAGTTTAGTACAGACTGAAATATCTGAACAGTTATTGGATATGGATATTTTGGCATGCTTTTCAGAAGACTTCAAGTGTAATGCCACCAGGATGTTTGAAAAGAAAATGGTTTGATTTGAAACATCTTGATCATTTTGTGGGCTGCTATAGAATTCTGGGGCAAGGACTGATAAAAAATTTCCATACAAAGATACTAATGCGTCATGATATTAGCCTGGCATATGGCAGCATATAGTCCAGCTTCGGTGGTTGTTGTATTAGTGGCACCCCTGAGCCTTTTATTAAGTGCAGCCAGTGACTGAAAAGTTCCTCACTTGTTTGGCTCATGACTAAATAATTACTATATAGCAGCATGCTAATCTAAGTGGTAAACTTTATCAGCACAATTAATCATTGTCCAATACTGTGATCGTCTTTTCAAAGCGGATTAATGTAATCACATTACATTTTTATCTAATACAGTAATATAATGAATTACTGGAATAAATGCAGTCATCATATACAATTATGTTGTTACCTGCACTATAAAGGTTTTTCACTTATCTGTCCGATGAGTGGAGAAACATCAAATGTGCCTTTTTCTTCTGACACTTGAAAGTGTAAAAGTAATTGCATTGTACTGCTAACACATCATCCTTTCTTTACAAGCATCTGCGTGTTAAATAAAAAGCTAGCAAAGAATCCAGGGTGATGTTAAAGCTGAGTGTTTGCTGACCCCTACCCAGCAACCAGAGCCTGATCTTCAACAGGTAATGCTGAAGATCATCGAATAACTTTTTAGTACTTTATGTTACTGTATTAAGTAACGTACAATGACAAGCAGTCAGGCCTGTAACACCGCAGCCTCCATTTCTACCTGTAAATGTTTCTAGAATGGCTCCGGCAATTACTTTGAAGTGGTTTGTTCCCAAATTTGCTTTAGGTTGCTAGTTTTGTGTTCATGCATAACAGAAAGATGTTGTGTTCCCTCTTTAGTATAGGGATTTGTGTTGGTGTGTGTGTGACTGTAACCTCTTAAGTTGTAGTATTGTGACAATGCATTTCAGTTCATGTCACGGAGTAACACGACAGTAGTATAGGGAGTAGTGTAATGAAATACTTTCACCAGTGGGTAATTAAGTAACAAACTACATTACATTTTACAAAAGCTAGGATAATGTGCAATACATTGATTAATAATTTTTGTTTTCTTTTTTTCTTTTTTTGTAACAACCTCAACATCAATGGTGGTGAATTGTGCTAAATATTTAAAGTTTATACTTTACATTAGATCAAGAAAAAAAAATCGTTAGTTCACGTCCACTGAGCTAACTGTCAATAAACTGTGGAAAGAGGCACACGGTCCATTTGTGTCAATGTAACACTTATTAACGATCATTTGTCCATCGGCATCTAAACTGAATAATAAACAGTTTGTGTAGGATGTACTGCTGTGCTATTTATTGGCCGCTTTGTAAAAAAACTAAAATGTCAATGAATGAAAAGCAAAGAAAGTCATGACTCTTGTGATTGATAATGTCACTTCAATACACTTTGTGTTGCTAGTTTTGCTCGTATTGATACATTACTGTCACTGTCTAAGAATTGATTAACGCGTTCACTGGCAAAACACTTAATTGTGTTTGTCTTAAAGGTGGAATCACTTTTTTCCACCCTTCCAGCTCTTTGTATTGAAGTCCAGACTATTGTTTGCGAGGTAGCAGAAGAAACCCCACAGACATAAGAAGATGAAGTGAAAGCACTACTCAGCAGCCTTGTCATATTTCAGACCAAACTCAGGATTGTCTGTTTGTGGTGTGTATTGTGCATCAGTAGAAATGAAGAATGAGAATAGTTTATGCATCATACACTCAATTAAACAACAACCATATGATGGTCAAAATAAACTTTGGATGCCTGTCTGTGCCAGAGAGCAGGAGAGTCATTTAGGGATCCCAGCAAGCTGTAAATGTTACATGAGGTGTAGCAGTAAACCATGTATGTTGCAAGTATAGTCGCTCTGAATTTACAATTCACCCACCTGGTGCTGAGCTCCACAGAATACCAACAATGCAGCTTTTTTTTAAAAAACCTCATTATACACAAAAGCCTGTTTCCCAGCTCAGCCTGTTTTGTAGTGCGTCAGCTGGAATGCTCACTGAATGTACATATTGATTTTCTTTCTTGCTTCAAATAAGTTTTTGGAATATTAATGATGGAAAAAAAAATCAGTCAAATAGACAGGTTTTCTCTGGAATAGACCTTGCATTATTAAACACTAATCAGAGGTCAACAAGTCACAGTTTTGTCAAGTCCAATAAGCTAATTAGGTTAATAACCTGTCAGTCATACATCAGAGAGAAACAGTGGTAAATGTTTGCCCCCCCATTAGCCACAATGTAAAAACTTAAGATACAGTTCATACTTAAAAAGAAAAAGAATGGCAGCAGGGTCGGTAACTGAATTAACTGCTGTTTGTTTACAATCTGCTTATGAATTTTGTGTCGTTACATGCTTACAGGGACTTACTTTTTCCTCTCGTAAGAGGGAAAACTGTGACCGGTGTGGACCTTTAAAGTCTCCAGTTAATTTTAAATTGGCAGCATAAATAATCTTAACTCCCAACACTCATTCCCTTTTGTTTTTCCCATAAAAGCAGAGGCCATATTTACTTTATTATTTTAATTGAGTTGTTACATTGCTGAAGAGAAATGTGAGGTGCTTGCGGGGTATGATATAAATGCCTGAAAAAGCCTTGTTGTATAATTCTAGAATGTAAATTATTTTTCAGTTTTGGTTAACCTTGGTGTTTTGTTTTTTTTTTTAAACCAATGGCAGTCCACTACTTACCTTTGTACCATTTAAATCTACTCATTGGACTTGAACAACTTGAATTGCAATAAATAACTGGAAAAATTGGAGTGTTCTAAGACTTTTAGTGTAAATCTCCAATTTTATTTCACATGTGATTGGAGATTTATTTTAACATCATCTAACAGCTTATAGAGTGAGTAAAATATAAGTGTGCTGGTTTAAAACAAAAAAAATTCATTAGAGAAAACATTTTTTTGTTTTTTTTGTGAATGTCATAGCTTCAGAGATCCAGTCACTGGTTAGTAATGCTAACACTGCACTACCACGAATATTAAATTTCAGAAAGACCTTTAACCACATCAATATATATATATACATATATATATATAGGTAGAGATATCTATATCGATAGATCGATAGATCAATAGAATCACTTCCACTACTTCTTGTTCTTCTTTATGCTGAAGATAATTCTTAATGACTTTGGCTGTATGTTTGGGGTTGTTGTCCTGCTGCAGAATACATTTGGGGCCAATAAACAATCATTTGCATTTCTGAAAGCACTCTTTGTTTACAGCATTTTTTCACACCTGCCTAAAACTTTTGCACAGTACTGTATAGACATACATGCATACACACGTATAGAGATATCTCTATCTATACATTAGGGCTGTCAACGTTAACGCGTTAACATGCGTTAATCCGCAATTAAAATTTTTAACACAATTAACCCATCTGGAGTGCAGAATGGTGTAGCTGGAAACTTCAGTAGGTTGTCTTTGTGGATAGGCTGTGGTCAGGTGACATGTGCTGCTGCTTTGAGGTTTGCTGCTTTTTGGGGGTTGACAATATAGAGGCAAATGTTAGATTAGGTATTTCTGCTTTCCAACTACCTCCCGATTACAAAATTTAAAAATATAATTATAACGGCAGTACGAAGTACAAAAACAGTTTGCATGTTTTGCTGTTATTGGTTTAGACATCATAAAAAATTAACTCACTAAGTAGTCTACCATAATTGCAACTTCTTGGATCGATGGATGGATGAGAAACAAAAAAGAGCATGTGAGGAATATGCGAGGAGATTTTACTTTAACACTTGTTGAGTGAGTATCTCCATGTTATCTATAAGTAATGCAGACACATGAAAAATTTACTTTAGTGGTTTTACTATTATGTATTAAACTGCCGTCAGATTGCTTATTCATTTTTAAAGTGATACAATATTAAATGTTTAGTGAACACACATGAATTTGTTATCACTTCATTAGAACATTTGCAGTCTGAATACATATTTGGAAAAAACGCATCAGATCGGTTCAGATATTTGTCAGGGGTTTGGTGTCTTATATGAACGCTTATATCTGTTAATATAGGGCAGCAGTAGTAAATCAAATAATCTATATTCTCTCTATTATCTATATTTAAAGTGAAAGTATAAATACACTGAGGGTCAATCAATGCTACATGCTTTTTGAGACTGAACTTCTAGATTTGTATCATTTGGAGAATCACACAGCAGAGCTGACAGGTTTATTAAAAATACATTTCTTTCAAGCATGAATCATCACAGTTAAAACTTTAATGTCTTGGAAGTCCTCAACCGAATTATAAATACACTAGAATTCAAAAGTCCATGCATATTTGCCCTTTGATGAGATATCCACTCTAACTATTAAATGTTAAAATTGCTTACCTTGGATTTGAAAGGATTTGAAAATGACAGTCTTACATAAAAATACAGCAGAAATTCTCTAATAATGTTACTTCACCTCTTTACTGTGGTTATAACAGCCTGTTACCAAAGGCCTCATGTGACTTCCTACTCGTTCTTGTCCTGTGTTTAAGAGTTCTTAAATATGAAAATGTGGAAACATAGAATAGAATTGTGAGCTGAACACTGAGATGTGGGCAAGTAATGATTTGCTCAAATTAAGTGTGTAATTAATAAGAATGAACTCGCTTGAATGATTTTCTGCTTCAGGCTTGATTGATTTCTATTCGTCTATTTCTAACAGTAATGTCACCAATTGAACTCTGTGTGAAATGATTGTTTCTTAAATAGTGTATAAAACACAAAATTGGGAACCAGTGTGGTGTCGAGTATTTACTACATTTGAAAAATTATGTGACACTCCACAAGAAGGTTGCTGGTTTGATTCCAGCCATAGATACAAATAGTTTCTGACAAGAAAGAAGCCAAAAGTATCTTTTTTATTAATAAAATCAAAGAAGAAGCTACATAAAACTAGCAATATTTACTTTGCTCCTTTTAAGTTTTTTTAATTTATTTATTTTTTAATAAAGTAGCTGTGTATATCCTGTTTAAAAGGCCTACTGGTGTTATGGGTAATTTTGCAGTCCTAAATTGCAATAAGAGGGACCTGTTTGCCTTCTTTGAAGTGCTTCTTCACCAACTAATCATGTAATTTAACATCGACTACAAACACTGAAGGCTTTGCGCTATAATAACCTCATCATTTGATTCAGACTGATGAAAGAACTGTTTTACATAAAACTCTAATACTGAGCAGTAATTTGTCACATTTTATGTGGAAAAAAAAATCTGCTTTTCACTGAGTGCCTTTTTCAAGGTGCAAAAGGTGTACTTATTTTTTGTTGATGCCCGTCTTTACCTGTAGGAAAGGAGGCCATCAGTATGGAGGCATGAACTTTTCCTTGAACAACACAAACAGCAGCTGCAAAATAGCGTGTACTGATCTTCAAAGAGGCTCTGAAGACACAGCAGAGGCTGAGTCGGAGACTTGTGGCCACCTTTTCTCGCCACCATTAGCATTTCTCCCTGTTAATATGATGGATGGAGCTCACTGACGGCTAGCACTAGCAGCTGGGTTAGGAAAAAAAGGCAACCAGGAAAAAAAAAAAATTGGGGGATTAAAATTATTGCAAAAAACTTTTTTGCAATAGAGCTAACGGTGGTTAGCACGGTTGCCTCACAGCAAGAAGATCCTGAGTTCAATTCCACCACCTGGCCGGGGTCTTTCTGTCTGGAGTTTGCATGTTCTCCCTGTGTTTGTGTGGGTTCTCTCCAGGTACTCCTGCTTCCTCCCACAGTCCAAAGGTGTGCAGTTAGTGGGGATAAGTTAATTGGAAACTCTAAATTGCCCATAGGTGTGAATGTGAGTGTGAATGGTTGTCTATGTCTTAGCCCTGCCACAGACTGGCGACCTGTCCAGGGTGTACCCTACCTCTCAGATGCATAAGCGGAAGAGAATAGATGGATGATTACATTCCCTATAAGGTTAACTCTTATATTGCTTTTAGTATTTTTACTAATGGAGATAAATAGCCTCAACAGCCATATGCTGTTCCTGTAATCAGTGATAATCACAGCATGCAAATTTCCAAAATTAAATATATATATCAACATATAGGTCTAGGATTTTCTCTGTCTGCCCAGTAATTATCCATTAATTACCCATAATTACAGTAAATATCCAGTATTTATCCAAGGTTTGTCAGCATTCTTCTAAAGACATAAATGATGTCACATTGTATTCCTTTTTTCTCTATAATCTAGATCCAGACTAACTGATCGGCTAACATAAAATCGGTGCAACAAAATTTTAATGATTCATTTATCACTTAAAAAAAAAAAAAAGAATAAAACAAGCTAATTTGAAGCATCTCTTGGTATATTAAGCTTATGTGGCATAAGGATTTGCTGCTTGTGTGCATCATGTGTAATTGTAAACAGATTAGTTGTTGATTATGGATGCTGGTCAGATAAGATGCTTTGTGGGCCTGTACTGTAATTTCTCACATGATAGATTCAGTATTTCCATCAGCACAGCAGTCATTTCACAGATACATCGGCTGCGATGAGTAACTGTTTTTCCAGTCCCTTCCACATTTTGTTAACTTTAGTAACTCCACAAAAGAAAAGGGAAAGATTGCACCGTTTTTGCTGGTCTAAGGTTTTTATATTTTAAAATGTTCAATTAAGTTTCACTGACACTTAATATTAAAAGAACAGCCAAGCAAAAGAAAATCAAAGTAAGTGGTTACTCGGAGCTCTCGTGTTGGACTGATTCAATGAGTGCTATGTTAATGTGCATGGTCCCTAAATTAGCAAAGCAACAGTTGAGGCAGTTTTGAGTTTGCAAAAACATATTCTGATTCAGCAATTAAAAAAAAAAAAAAGAAGCTAATCAGAAGAGAGTAGCTGATGACTAATGTTTGTTCAAACATACTCTTTCTAAACCTGTTTGAGGTAAATATAGATCCTGCACAATCTTTTACAGTTCAGTGCATTTTACAGCAGAACTTTCATCAAGGCCGGTGTTTGTCTAGTTTCTTTTAGGCTTTTGGAGTTGCTTTAAATACAAAAGTTGTCACCAATTGTGTCTTTTTGATGCTAAGTATTACAAGGTATTAAATCATGGTTTTGATCAAGCAGTTTGCATTTTGTGATCCAGCAGGATATAGCAAATTTGAAATGTCGCTTTGTTGTTCGTGCAAAGGCAAGGATTAAAAGAAAAAAAAGACGCAGCTTGACTTTGATGTGATTGGAATAAACTTCTCACTGGGAAATAATGTAAAAAAGAAATAGCACATTTATTGTAAAACCCCATCGATTTTACAGTAATGGCAGGCTCAGTGGGAAAAGTAGTGTGTCCGTGGGTGAGGAGTGGAGATTAAATGAAGGTGCAATGAAAGGGGGCGGCTGCTGTGACAATGGCCTGTCAGCAACAGTGTTGTCACAGTCGCTTAAAAGAGCATAAAACATTAGGCATGAATTGGAGAGAGCTGGCTGCTGAGCCAATGCAGAAACACACAAACATACACAACTGCATGCAGAAACAGATACACAAGAAGGTGCAGATAATTTACCTAAATCTAGCCGGCTCTTAGAAGGGAAAAAAACAGACAAAATAAAATACTCTAGCTAGCTACCCTAGCTACATTAAGATCTCATGCGGTTTGTAAAGGTTTGCTAGTAACTCTATTATTTCTCTACTGAAGTTTGTTTAAACTTTTAAAGTTCTCCAAATTACATTTTTCCATAGTTTATGTATGTAAACAATATTACAATTTTTTATATATTTTAGCATATGAACAATTAGCCCCCATAAGCCAAAATCTAAGGCTTTAGATCACTTTTAATGCTCCGTTTCTCACCCTAAACATGAGGTGTCCAACCAGCTTGGTCTTAAAACCTTCTGTTTAGAAAGGACAGCCAATCAGGTTTAAAGCCACTCATTGGGAATTAAAATCAGAATGATTTCTTGAATTAAAAGTGAATTTTTTAACTGCACTTTGTACTACAACATGGGTAGCAAGTCACTGTAGGCAGGTCTGCCATGAGACCAACAGGAGAGGGAAAAGAAAAAGAGAAGCAGATGTGGGTAAGACAGTCATGTTCCAGTGAACTGGACCGCACACAATGACTAAATCACCTAGAAAATGACTTTTATAACCATTAGAACCATATATAGAAGCCACATTTGAAGTTTTTTAAACAAAGGAACAAAATGAGTCAACATTGGAGTTGCACCTCGCTCTGTCCATTCACTAAGAAGCTAACTGTGTGGCACGAATGTTGCATAGGTTCACATAATGGCTTTCCACATCTGTGTAAATGCAGTGGGTGAGAGGGAATGAGACTGGGGTGTTTAAAGGATATATCAGCAGAGAGCCAAGAATCCAAGACATTTAAGGTCAGCATAATGATTTATTGGTCAATATTTAGCAAAAAGCCTTAGAACTTAGAAACGATCATGCCTGAGTGTGGTGAGTACTGTTGACATACAGAAAACAAACACATAAAAATGTAACATATCATGTTACGTTCGACCTCTGACCTCTCAGAGGTCAATAGATTGATCTGAAGGTCAACCTGATAATGCTACACAAAGCTATTTAACACTATGTTTCTTACTACCATCGTTTGTATCGACAACATTGAGGCATTTAGGAAATGGTATATGAGGATTCTAAATATCACATTACTTTTGACCTCTGACCCTTTCTTCAAGGTCAAATAAGGTCAAACTTTCATAAAAATGTCTTTCATCTTTAAAGCCATGCTTAAAATTCTTTGTATTGGCAATAAATATTACATTTGACCCAATTTTTACATTTCACGTCCACCTTTCTTTAAAGTTAAACCCCAAATTTGTCTTTAAACAAAGTGCTGTCATGAGAACGAATGAGCTGCCTGCATAGTGAGAAGTATACTGTAGTATAATGTTATGTAATAAGCTCAAGTTATTCATGTCCAGTTATTTACTATTTAATACCCCCATTATTCATTACCTACTCCTACATAGTGCTTGTGTAATCATAGTAAACATACCCTTACCTGAATTTCACTGCACTAGAAAACCTCTTAAATTATATTCTAAAAGAACAAAGAAAACAAAATTAATATATTCGAAATATAATATTATTTTTAAAATGTAAATACATTTTAATTTTTTTCTATTCCTTTTTTAAACATAATTTGTTATTTCTGTAATCAACGGTAACAGTACATTTATAACATACTAGTTTTATATTAGTTGAACAGAAGTTTCTCCATATTGAAAAAATAAATCCATGGTTAGGCTCAACAAAGCTACGCATGCAATAACAATACAAACACTTCTTACTTATCTGCTAAGTTAGGATCACGAATTACCTTAAAAGAATATGTTTGAAGTAAAGCAAACATGTTGGGTTTTTTTTAATGACAGTTAGCATCTTTAAAGGAAGGAAATTGAAAGCTTTTGTTTTAGACGGCGTGAAATAAGGGGCTGAACCAAAGGGCCACTAGGAGATAAATAAGGATCATATTGAGCTGTGGATCACTCAAAGCCACTCTAACAGAGTCCAGGGATAAAATTATGGAGGTGAAAATGAGCATAGTAATGGTTTGGTTTTTTAACAAAAGCTCTGTGGCACAGTAAGAACATATTGTGACTTTATACCATGGCTTTTTTCCAGGTACTTTGTTAAACAGTGTTTTTTCCTTGTTAAACAGCAGTATTATTGTAATACCGTAGAGTGAACAATTGCCTGTATGAATAGTTTGACTGCTCCTTCTCATAGTCTCTGTATTTAAAACTCTGTTCTCTGAATTTAAACTGAAGGGAGGAACTCCGTGTTTCCAGAAAATATTCCCTCATTTAGTGTTTGATGGCGGTGGTGGAGAGTGTTAGCTGACACAGAATGGTGACTGTAAAGGCCATAGCATATGATTCACGATTTCCATGGTGATCGAGGCGCTTGGTGACCTATTGTTTTCCGTTCACGGCAAAAGATTTCAACAAAGAATAAGTAAAAAAACTCAATAAAGTAAAACAGTTTACTTAATTCCTACTCAGTCTTTCTTCTAAGACCTGATTTGTGGAGGAAGTCAGGAAGGTACAAGAATTCTTTTTTTCCCCCCCGCAGTATTTTAACAATCCACAAGGTATGCATTTAAATGCCATGAGATGCAAGCAAAGACAGTAAAACATAGGGCTCAGGGATAAAACCTGACAGGTGTGTGAGTGTTTACTGCTCCCCTGCTAGCTCTGGACTGTGCTTTGGAAGAAAAGCTTCCAGCCCAGTGGACTCTTCAGCCGTGAAGCAGGACTAGAGGTCAGCAGCTGTTGTCAGAAAACTCTAATTCTTCATTCAAAAGAGCACGCAAATGTGACCTTTTCCATAAATCTGGCAAATAATCGGTGTTAATGCTGAAACTCATCCTAATTATTTAGGTATTATCCAAGTGGCTGATGTAATTTCCTTAGCATTTAAAGCAGTTGATTTTAAAAACTTCTAGTGTGCCTCTAGCCTTGGACAAGCAGCTCCAAACAGTGAAACTCTCACAGCTTATGTTTTATTCAAATGCAGTTGAAGGTTTTTTAGTACCCAGATTTTTTACTGGCCTTTTGGCATTTCAGACTGTTTCAGAGGATTAAGATGGATAGTAAAGCAGACCCACAGTGTTCCCAAAGGGTGTTTTTTCCCCCCCATAATGCCACTACACTGTGTCTGCCCGTAATTTGCCGGCGGGAGGTTGATAAGAACTAGTATGTGTCGTTATGAGAGGTAATAACAGGTGTTAGATTGTGATGAAGCGGTACCTCAGCTGTAGAAGTCTGTTTTTGCAGGGACATCTGGATCCTAGAAAAACATCCTGTTACCTTTTTTGATTTCTGTGTTAGCTGTCCACTCTTTTTATCGGTAGAAGAAGAGTATCTGACGTCAGAGGAAATCAATTCAGCTGACAGGACCTGAGTGATACACCTGGCTCTTCAGTTGATCACCATCACTCATTATCATCATCAGAAACGGTCTCAATGACTGAGCGTCTGTCGTCTTTAAGACGTACTTAAGAATAGAAATCAGGCTGAATCTGGGCTATGACAAATGACACGAGAACTGGAGTGAAAATCAGCAGCAAGAGGTCTAATTCTTGCTTTAAATGGCGATCAGTATTTAAGGAGGACGTCGGGAGAGACATACAGTAAGTACCTACAGTAGTGTGTATAAAATAGCGGAGGCTCGGTCACGATTTGGGGGTTTGTTAAAAAGTTTTTCAACCATGAAATACTATCTGGAAAGCATCTGACAGCTTCATTTTTCAGCATGATGATGGTGTCAAAAACACTACCAGTGCTGTAAAAGCATACAAGAGATAAATGACATAATGAAACATTATCAGTCGTGGATTGGCCTCCCCTCAACTATTTTTAAGCAGCGTGGGATCATCCTGAAAGAGAACAGAACAAAAGGCAGCCAAGATCCAAAGAAGAGTTTTAATGTCCCTCAAAAAGCTGCGCATACCAAATATTGACTTTCACCTCCTAAATATTGAACAAATTCTGGCTGATGTTCTGCTTTTCCATGTGTTTGTTGCAGTACATCGCTGCACGTGTTTCCCATTTTCCCAACAAAATATACAGAAATGAGAAGTGGCTCAAGAGTTTTGCACAGCACTAAAAAATTTAAATATAAATGTCACCGTGGGCTGTAAAAGAAAAACACTTGGCCTGCTGGAGCTCAGCCATATGAAGCAGGATTTTTGGTTTACAGTGATGGCAGTAGTGTATAATAATAATGCCACTGTAAATAACGAGCACCTATATATTAAGCTAAAAGGTGTTAAAGGGGACCTGTTATGTTCATTTCCAGTTCTGTTTTTATTCTCAGACTTTAAATTAATATATAAAATTTTAAAAATGAATAGAAGTTGGCAAAAGAGCAGAAACCATGATGTTATCTTATTTAAGTCAAACCCTGTGTCACCCTCTCAAAGTCCAATTTAGGCTGAACTCAACAATTGTTGCCATTTTAACCCCGTATTACATTAAAAAAATTAAACGTGTGTAGGGGAAGTCGAAGGAGTAAAATGCATGCACTTATTTTGCAGGGAAAAATGGGATTAAATAGGTCAATGTGGTTACTAACAATCTAGTTAACGTTTGTTAATGGTGCTTTAAATGTTTCTGTAATTTAATCAGTGTGTCACACGTGATTCTAGATGCTGTGCAGACCTCAGGCACAGTTTCACCCTTGATTCTTGTTCCTGCCTCATTTTTTTTAATCCTAGCTGTGCATAACCTAAATAAATAAATAAAGAGACTGTGAATCAGCAGGTTGTAGCTTTGTAACAACATAGCTGTTAATGGCATGACAGGATGTGTTTGCTTGTCAGTGTTTGAAGCAGGCCACACACACTAGATACCCTGTGACCTTTTCACTTTCAGTTTAAATAGTGTGTACTTTAAATATATGTGGCAGGCATGACAAATGAGACAAATGGGACATCAGAGGAGAGGGCTGCTGCTCAGAGTGTGCAGAGCCTGGAAAAAGAGGGGCAGACAGACAGGCTCTACACACTGGTCCCAACTTTAGTGAAGACCTCACAGCATAGATAAAGAGGCTTTCCCCTTCTACAGCCTCTCTGTCTGTAGAATCTCAGACAGACAATTCCCAGCACCTTATAGGGGAAAAAAAAAAAATCAAGACCTAATTTCTTATATTTACACTCAGTCACGGATCAGTAGTTCAGCAATTATATTTCATTCTACGGTCTCCATCCCACAAGGGCTGCATATCCACGTATAGCAGGTTTCATAATAGAAATCTGGTTGTAAACAGCAAGGCCATCCTTCAGACTGGAAACCTCCACAAGCGTTTTGCTGTTAATAGATCGGTTTCCTGTTTGAAAAGACAACATCTAGTATTTTTCCCTTTCACAGTACACAGACCTTCTCTGTCCATGCTGATTTTCTTCACGTATTTTGTTCTTTCATCCATCCCCTTAAACTTTTATTCCTGTGTAACAGAGAAGCCCAAGGATATACACTAACAAAGATCAACTGTTTGTGTCTCTGCAGAGGGCTTGGCAGTAGGTGTTGGTTTTGGAGCTGTAGGAAAGACTTCATCTGCTACCTTTGAGAGTGCCAGGTAAGGCTGATGTAAAACCCGAGAAACAAATACAATACACGGCCTTTCTGAAGTTGTGAAAAATGTATTCCTGGTTTATTGATTTGTCTGTTAATTTGGCTGTTGAGCATTTTATCCATCATTACAGCAGGAGACAGTTATGGATCCAGTTTAGGTTATCTGTTCACAAGCCCTCTGACTGGTTATTATTACTACATTAAAAACTTCAGGTAGTTGAGTTTAATATTGAAGATTAAATGGCTGGCTTTTCTTATGCTCCTTTTTAGCTCCATATTGTTTTTTTTGTTTGTTTTTTTAAGAGCTTTGAACAATTCACAGTTCAAAAGAAAGGGGAAAAAAAAACAGTCTATAATTTGTTCTCAGTTCATCATTTTAGGTCCTTTCCCTTTAAAATGAGCTGTCTTTTGATTGGCCGCTCCTCGTAAACTCAAGGTTTTAACGGCAAGTAAGGGGACTTCAGTGCTGTGCGCCTGAAATAATCACAATCAGGATATCCCCTCATCTTGATATCACACAAAGCTGTGATGAGCATTTAAAGCCTAAGATAACCTTTTTATTTGAAATGTTGGCTATGGCTAATGTGAGAATTCAGCAATGTAATAGTATATACATGACTGGAAATAAGTTCCACTTTGAAGATGGGTTTGATTAGTTTAGTGTGTTTCCATGTGATCCCATAACTGTGCTCTGTTGTGTGCTGCTAACACCTAGTGGTTATATTCTGTTACTGCCAATACAGCTGGAGCTCCCAGCAAACCTTTTCCAAGCCACCATCCTAGTTTCTTGAAGCAGCTGCATGTTTATCTGTGGATCTGAAAAAGCATTAAGATTGTTAAAGACCTGTTTGAAAACAAACAGAAACAAGGTGACACTTTGATCTGCTAACACAGTGTGTTTCAGTCACACACTAACAAAAGCAGTTATAAACCAGAGTTAAAGTACTCTTGTAGATACAGATTAAACACAGGCTGCGGCACTTATTAAAAAATATTGTTAAACCCAGGATCCACTGCACCAGCACCAGCTGTTCATTGAGTTGAGGACCTAGGGCCCTATCCAGCTCTCCTGGAGTAACAGCCCGTCTCCTCCTTGACACTGTGCTGGGAGACACATCAAAGCTAGCCAAATGAACAGTTTACTCTGGTTTGGCTTCAATGTCTGACAACTGATTATTACAAAAGTTTAAAAATTGGGAAATCTGTGTGATAAATTACATAGTAACTGGAAACTCCTTTTATCCCTACACCGAAACCTTCCACACCATTCAAGTTGTTATTGTATGCATCCACCCAACATGTAGTTAGATTTCTTGGGAGGTGTACGTCAAGTTATGTAGAAGGTTCAAAGTAAATACTAATGTTGTCCACATTTCATAGTGAAATGTGGATTATTTAATATTAGGTCTCTCTCCTCCAAGTCTCTGTTAGTACATGACTTAATAATTGATCAACAAATCGATTTACTTTGCCTTACAGAAACCTGGTTACAGCAGGATGATTATGTTAGTTTAAATGAATCAACACCCCCGAGTCACTCTAACTACCAGAAACCTCGAAGCACAGGCCGAGGGGGCGGTGTGGCAGCAATTTTTCACACCAGCCTATCAATCAACCAAAGACCAAGACAGACTTTTAATTCATTTGAAAGCCTGA
>VUQG01036656.1:0-12379 GCA_015106755.1 Etia nguti
TATGATGACAGCTTGCGGCCCACATCACCCCTTCTTGCGGCCCGTATGGACGTGAAGAAATCTAATGCCGTTTTTTTTTGTTAGGGAGGATTTGTTTGTTGTTGAGTTCAATGTTAAAATAAGTTCTTTATGAGCAGAGAGCATAAACATGCTGAGGGATTGGCTGTTAGTTCAGTGACAGAGTCCCAAACTAATGTGTCCACTTATGTCTGCACTTTGATTTTGTTACATACGAACACAATGAGAGCAGAAGTGCTGCCACGTGTCTGCACAGACAGAGAGGACCGATGTGTTTATTTGGTAGTTCAGTGAAAGGCTTCAGTTAGTTAAGAAGGAGGAAAAAAGTTGAGTCTTGTTATACAATATTTGAAATAAAAAAAACAAACACTACATGTTAGGAAATATATGTGGCTGTTTGTTTGTTTTGTACTACTTGAACACTAAAGTGTCCTCCAATGAGACGACAGTGTCAGCACTGGCCTACGGCTCATTTCAGTGTGACACCCCTGCCATTTATTCTGCCTAAAGGTCCAGAAAGCAATAATAATATAATGTTATTATATATGTGATCATTCAACAAACTTAAAGAACAGATTGTTAAACAGAAAGTTGATCATTTTATGTCAACACGTTGAGAAATGAGCTGTTTTTTGGAAACTGTCATTTCTTATTTATTTCAGTGTAATATCCATTTTTAGCTATTGGAAGGTTAACAAAGACTTCAACAAAGTGATCACAGGGCATACAAATATACATTTAGATATAGTATGTGCACATATCTGCCAGTTTGAAAAATAAAAACTTCTCCTCCACAGCGGAAATCGACAGGCCTAAGTTCACGCTGGAGGTCAGTAAAGGCAAAGCCACCCTGAATGTGACAGACTCACCCACTGCCATCTTTAACGGTCAACACCTGCAGACTCTAAGGGATATCTTCTCTGAGGAGCTCTACTATAGAGTCACCTATTGGAAGAATAAGAGCACTGGCAAAGTGAGGAACACCCACCACAGACTGACATCACAACAGCAGTCTTTAACATATGTGAATGACATCACCGGGCCTTTTCCTTCTGTTGTCCACAGAAAATGTACGACTCTAATACAAGTGTGATAGAGATGACTGGTCTGGATCAAGGGGAGAGCTACTGCTTCCAGGTCCAAGCCTACATCCCCAGCCGCAGGTTTGGCAAGCAGTTCGGAGACCTGAGTCACCCGCGGTGCTCAAAAGACGATAACCAGTCCATCTTAAATGGTGAGCTCTTATATACATGGTCAGCACAGTACTGACCATGAGCTGCATACACAGTAGTATTACAGCAATATGTGTGCATTTGATTTATTTGTAGACTAAAGAATCATCAGAATTTTACTGCAAATTCTTTGCATTGACTGCAGAAGCCAGTTTACTTGATGAGTAACTTATCACTTTGTGAGTGATATTTTCACAAACTTTGTGTTTATTTTTGATACGGAGGAGAACAAAACGTTTTAAAAATAAAGGTTGGCATGTATTGAAAAAGTGTGGCTCTCTAAAATCTTTGAACACTGGGCCATGCTTTCTTCTCTTTCCTAATGAGAAAACAGATAATCAAAGCTAGGAATGATGACACACGACGTATTGGTGTGTGTCTGTGTGGGTGTGAAGAAGCTGGGAAATGGAGGTGAGGCAGTAAATAGTGGGCTCGGTTGTTCTGTGTGTGTTTGTGCCTGGATCTCATGATCGACAGTGTTTATTACGTGACTGTGACTCCATGACAGTTCAGTCTACAGAACCAGAGCCGTGGGAAGGCCTGGGGGTACTGAAGTGTGCATGCTCGCCGTGGGTACCAAAATATCACAGCTTACACACAGTACTGCGGTGCTGTGATGTCTGCCTTTTGGGACAGGGGGCGCTCCAGGACCCCAGCACGTCCACTTCCCACGGCCTTGTACGGAAGTGTGTCCAGGACGTGTACATCCGTCAGTAAATATTTGTACTATAAATTCACAGCATGTTTATTTATTATTTTAGTGAAGCAGGTGGTCGTCAAGCACCTCCACAGAGTACTTCATGACTGAAACAACATTAAATGCACTTTTAATTCAGTTTTATTTATACAACATATAACATATGACCTCAGTGTGCTTTATATTGTAAACAATAACACAACAATCTTAAAGTGAGCATTTGTAGAGTTAGTAATTCAAACAAAAACAAGGACATTAGCATGTTTTTGTCCATCAGACTGTAAAACCTGTGTGCACAGAAAAAGGGACTTTTGCATTTATCACTTTGAAGGTATTTGTGATGAACGTACGGCTGCAGTCGGTGTGTGCTGTGGTTGGACAGATTCTTAATAGAAATCCAGCAGCGCCCTCTTCAGGAAGCTGCTACAGTTGCAGGCAATAAGCCCACACATGCCATCGAGCCATAGAGACGTCACTCTGGCCAGATGTTCTGTTTGTCTACAGATGTTATTTTAAATTAGCAAACAGTGAAGGTAATCACATTACTCATCACTTTTTTTTTCAAAGTAATGCAGTATATTAATTAATTACTAAAGAAAAATCAAGTGTCAGAATACTTTATTAATCATATGCTGCTGCCCCAGCATGCCCCAGCACAGAGGATAGCACTGACCACAACAGACTCATAGAAAACCCTGAGCATTGTCTAACAGATGTTGAAAGACCTCAGAGGCGACTCTGGCCCGTCCTGTAGAGGGCAGTAGTGTTTTTAACCCAGTCCAGTTTGTTTTCTATGTGTACTCTGAGGTATTTATGTTCCTCCACAACGTCCACATCGACCCCCTGGACTCAAACAGGTCACAGGTTTCCTGGTCCCCCTAAAGTCCACAATCAGTTCTTTGGTCTTTATCACGTTGAGCTGCAGATGATTCTGCTCGCACGACAAAGAGTCGACCACAGCCCGGTACTCTGTCTCATCACCCTCACTGGTGCATCCAACCACCGCAGAGTCATCAGAAATCTTCTGAAGATGGAGGTCTCTGTGCAGTGGCTGAAGTCTGTGGTGTAGAGGGTGAATAGGGAAGAGGAGAGCATGCCCCCCTGTGGTGCCTCGGTGTTGCTGACAACATTGTCAGACACACAGTTCTGAAGATGCACCTACTGCATCAGCTTGTACTGTAGTTTAAAGTACTGTGAGTACTTAAGACTAAAAAAGTACTGTATAAATGCCAGTCCATCCCAAATCCCATGTGGGTTACAGTCTGTTAAAGCTTTCGGTGTAACAGACTGTGTTCTGTTTTCCACAGTGTATTCTCCTGGAGTGATCATTTCTGCCATCTTCCTGATCCTACTGCTCACTGGGATTATCATCACCGTCACAGTGGTGTGCTGCAAGCGGAAGAAAAAAGCTCCAAAAGGTGAAGAGAAGGGCGTAGTATAAAGTATGTGCTTCACTACACATGCATCTATTGCGGTACATTGAACTGGACGCATGGACATATGTAGCTCAGCATTCCTCAGTCAAACACTGGAATTTTATTTCGTTTCTGTGAAACAACCTTTTTTCATTTAAAGCTACAGAGAAAGAGATACTGGGAATATGGGAAAACACTGTTAAAGCTCTGCTACAGTATGTACTTCTGATACTGCAAATACTGCATTTCTTTTCCTGGTGAGTGGTACCTCTGACTACTATAGTTAAAATATAGCAGTTTATTTCATTTATTTAATTTTACAGTCTGCTGTGTAAATTTAAATCATTGTTATAGTGGAGATTTTTTTTTTAACACATTTTTGTGGAATCAAAATGTAGGATGTATATTTTTATATCTGATGTATTTATTTTATTGTGTTTAACTGATATTAAAGACAATAAATATGTTACTCAATACGTTTATGCATTTTACTGGTAACAGCAGAGCATTACTGGGCTTTGCTGATCATTAAAAACACAACAACATTCAGGGATGAAAATTTTGCTGGACCCTGTATAAGGTGAGCTGATGCAGGATATAACCCAGCGGTTAAGTCAGAGCATCAGTTTAATAAATTTGTTGCAACAGTTTTGGATTTCTCAGCTCTGATGATGGACGTCATGTGAGGATGTCACATTTTTTATTTACAAATATCAACATTGTTGTAATCAACATGAATACAGCCTATTGATAAACAAACACCTTTATTATGTGTTGATTTATTCAGTACATGTGTTTGTTTGTTTTTTGTTATTTTACATTTTCCTTTTTTTCTTTAACTGGTTTATTATTTCTTAACCAGGTTAAAACTGCCATTTATTAAAATGTAAAATAATGATGGTTAAAGGATTTACACAAATACTGGAATTGCTTGGAATATGTTTAACAAGATTGAAAGAGCATTTACATTATGTGTGGTTCATTTTGACAAGCATCCTGTCTTATTGTGAAAAGCTCGTGATTGTAAGAGGAAGTGAACTTGTTTGTGATCAGTCGCCGCCCTGAGACAAGCTGTGAGGAAAGTACGAGATGTTTCTGTACGTGTGTAATTCTGTATGAACTGGACTATCTGCTCGTCTTTGTCTTTGAGAAGCATCCACCGTGCAGCTGCTCACTTTTGTTTGAGCATCAAGAGCCTGCGCCATCCTGAACATATCCACCGATGACTCCTTCACACATAACTGTTATGATCTAGTCCCATCTCACAAGGCGCCATACTGTTCCATTTGACTGTCTCAGCCACAGATGACAACTGGAGACACAAACAAAGCTACAGAAAAATGAACTGGTAGCTTATAGAAAACATGTCCTCCACCCTCTGGAGACTACAGAGCCTATAGAAGCCACGTCCAATATGAGTCCAGGTTTGATGTTTAAAAGACGTCCACAATGACCACATTTGGTGGTCAATAGCCCGTACACGGAAGTCCTACGGACGTGAACACTAGACGTTCAGCAGACGTCGCTTGGTGTTTCAAAACAGCTGCTTCAGTGGACCAAAATTGGACGTCCAAAATTGACATATAAAAGACGTAACTTCACGAAGTGGGTAAGACCGGTTTAGTCAAATCATTTTACAACAAGAAGTATTTGTGGTAACGGGATGCAGTCTGTGAACAGAAATGCACATTCACATGATCAATAAAAATATAAAAGAGCATCAGTGTTACTGAGAAGCTGAAATATGGCTTTGAAGATGATGTAGCTGAAAATGTACAGTATATTTTTTAAATAAGAGTACATGCTATTACTGTAAAAACAATCCTTTTCCGTATTAATAAAATACAATAGTGGATACTCAAATGTGGATACAGACCAACCTCAGGAGCTTGGAATGGAAAGCGACTGGACTTTCAGTCGTTTCACCTCTCATCAGACAAGCTTCAAAGGGTGGAGAGTCCCAGGTATTTAAACCATAGTGCTGGTTACCAGTGAGCCAAGGTGTGAATAAGGGTGAGGGTTTTTGGGTGAAACCATTGCGAGACCTTGCCTCATCCTATCACGTGGGCGCTAACGCATCTGGGAAGAGATCTCAAAGTTGCACTGTAGATGGCAGACAGGTGGTGTGGTAAGCCCCGCCCTCTGTTTAAAGATGGTGGTTCACAGTGGCCATAGATGGCTTCTTTCACTCCTCTTTCAAACCATCTGTCTTCTGTCCAAAATGGGAACGCTGGCATCCTCAAAAGAGTGACCTTTAACCTTTAGATGCAGATGTTCAACTGAGTCTTGTCCCATCGAGGTGGCTCTTCGATGTTGTACCACGCGTTTATGAAGTGGCTGTTTGGTTCAGTGGGAGAAACATTTCATCGCTCCTCCAAGTGACCCCTTCAGTCCCAGAAGTCTACCTCAGTCTGACAAAACGTTTCTCCCACTGAAAACGCTACGTCCACATGAACAAAGTCAACTCTTTGGGATTTCCTTACCTGGATGATTGAGCATACACACAAATGGACCCACACTATGAAACGTGGTCCTCACCTGAGAACCTATATTCCCTGCATACTTTTATCAAATATCAGATCATGTGCTCATCATAAGTTACTATAAGTCAGCCATGTTCATGTCATTGAAATATCTAGCTTTAGGTTCAGTGTAGCTCATTAAGCTTGCTTCATGGCCTTTTCACTGAGACCTCCACACCAATCCCTACAGGAACAAAAGGATCTAATGCCCTGGTTTCAAACACCAGGTCCTGCAAGGTCCCAGATCCTGACAGTTCACAGGAGAGGACTGAATTCATATTAGACAGGTAGTTTAAACTCTATGGCCAATAAAAATGGTTTAATCAAATATGCAGGGTTAACTAACAAAACACAGAAAAGGTTATTTATTAAAACACAACACATGAACTTTTCCTAGATTCCTGGTTTATGACCATTAGCCAATAAAGGAATATTGGCAGGTTTTAAAGCTCGTCTCAATGTCCCAACTGAGACTTACAAAAATAAAAATTTAAACGGGGGGGAGGGGGGTTTAGTTTGTTTTCCAACATCTGCTCTCTGTTGCTAGATGAGGTTCAAATCAGTTCACATAGAGTCAGAGAGCTGTAAGCAAGCAAGCAGTTATATTTAAGCTCAAGTCAGTAGATTCTCATAGACACACAGGGTCTTGTATGACCTGTTGGACAAACTCTTCTACATCCAATCATCTTTTCTGATGTCTGATTCATTTCTTTTTTCAGCATCACACAAGTTACAAAGAGCTGAAACAGGTAACAACAGTTTTTGAATATTTGTGACTCAAATATGAGTCAGAGTCCTTCAGGAAGTCCAGCGCCACCAGGCCACCTTCATACGGTCCCACACAGCATCTAAAGAGTCAAAAGCAGGTCGCACATCCAGGATGGAGAACTGGTAGGTGTCTTTGTTGATTTCTCCATCATAATAGTCAATGATGTAACGCACCTCCTTCCCACAGCGGTCAACGATCCAGTCATGACGGTCAAATGGCAGCTCGTAGCTGCAGAGAGACAAATTCAATTAGTCACCAGGATCTTCACCAACATGAGGTTTACATGCATCATGTTTTAATGGACTGCTGTATGGATCGCTTTGCGTAGCATGCCCGTATTCCCCTGATTTCAATTTAGTGGACCATCACACACAGACACCACGAGAGCAGCCAAAACTATTAAATGTGCATCGCGTCAGGATGTTTCACACTCACCCCATCCAGTGTCGGAGGCGGGCCCTGGGGGAGTACTCTTTGGCCTTCCCACCGAATCTCCTCAAAGTTGGCCCACATGGACATTCACTATATGAGGTAAAATATTCATCAGTTAAGGCTCAACTCTGACTAACAGGCAGCTCACTGCAAACAATTGTGGGGTTTTTCTTTAAATTGACTCACTGAGCATGCAGTGCCTCCCACTTCAGGATCTCTTGCCAGGCCTGCTCATTGTTCCGATTGTGGATTTTAATGATGTTGGTCATGTCACCTTGACTGAGGTCATCATCTCGCCAGCGCCACCTGCAGCACAGGATCAAACAAAAGGAAACAGTCTCTTTACCAGATATTTCTCCACAAACATCACTGTGCTACTGCAATGATTAAAGCTACCGATATGTGAAATCCAAGCATTTTTAAAAACACTGACTTTTAGGTTCGATGAGATACTAAATAGTAGTTCGTAGTTTACACTATTGTAGCCCAAAGTAGTCTTAATGCCAGCCAACTGACCCCTTCCTCAGCATAGCGTTCCAGAACATCTGCTCAGACGGGTACACCCAGTTCTTTTCTGTGCTGTGACGTGGAATAGTGGACTCCTCTCTTTTGACGGAGAGTTCAAAGGGCTGGTCTGGAGCTGGCATTTGGTTGGGAGGAGGCATCTGTACGTGCACGGGTGGAAAAAGATTAACTAAATATACAGCCTGCGCTATGACCTTGAAAAAGATTTCAATAAAAAGTAAGCATCACAGCCACAAGTTGTCTGTCCACACAAGGACAGAACATGCTCAGTGCTACATATGGAAACATGTGTTTCATACCTGTGGCCTCCCCAAGGTGGTCAAGTGTGTTGAAACAACTGAAAAGCTCACATAACAAAGCTGCTTCTCTTTTATTGTGCTTGGTGTTGTTGGGAAGTAATGCTAACATGTTGTTGTCAACTGGATTAATACATGAGCACACAAACTAGACCCACCGTAAACAACAACAGTACGTACCATCAGATAAGGCCAGTGTATTAGAACTAAAACTATGGATCAGGCAACCGTAGCTTAACAGAAACACTAGAAACATAAAAGGTGAAGAAAGTCATTTCTAAAATAAAGCCTCTTTCCTCCTCATCAAAGCTGTATAGGTACCATATTTGCTGGATCGATGTCGCCCTTCGTGACTGCTGCAGCTCTCATGGGACACTCCACAAAGTTATAAGCCTGATCCTGGTGGGCCGGACCTGCAGGAGAACACGAGCGAGCCACAGTTTTGATAATTCCATTAAAACAATCATCTGAACATAGAAATGTGAAATGTGTTGCAGTGCAGGCAAGCCACAGTCTATCCTTTAGACCACAGGTGTGGAACTCCAGGCCTCGAGGGCCGGTGTCCTGCAGGTTTTAGATGTGTCCTTGATCCATCACAGCTGATTTAAAAGGCTAAATGACCTCCTCAACATGTCTTGAGGTTCTCCAGAAGCCTCATAATGAACTAATCATTTGATTCAGGTGTGTTGACCCAGGGTGAGATCTAAAACCTGCAGGACACCGGCCCTCGAGGCCTGGAGTTCCACACCCCTGCTTTAGGCCTACCTTGGGCAGCCTGAGCTTGATGCATGGGACATTGTGAAGGGGGAGAAGCTAAGAAAAACAGAAATACACAACCAAAGTCAAAATATAAGTCATCATCATTCACTAAAACTTGTACAATTTATGATAACAGTAAGTGATAACCAGAAGAATGAGAGCTAATGGCCTTTGTACCTATGTTAGGCTGAAAATGATGCATGGGGTACTCTGAAAGGGGATAGACTAAGAAAAGGTACATTTACAGCACTAACCTTTTATTAAACACAGCATTAGTGCTGTACATGAAATGCAGTTTTCTGTGGCACACCTCCTCTCTGACACAAGTTATTTCTTTTTTTAATTGCTCAAGTTACAGGTGTCACAATATACTAATATTTATGATAAACATAACATTTAAACCTGTTATCTTCCTCATACAGTGGAAGAGATTCACTTTCCATGAACACCCCACTGAGTTAGGCTGTTAATACTTGAGCTCTGGAGACTGTACAGGAAATACCTCTCCATTTATTAACTGTTTTGTTGCCTCCTCTCTTCTCTGATTTCTAAGCATTCAACCTGATGCTAGCTGCTCTGGCCCATAGCTCGGCTTACAGCGGCCTGTCGATATGGATTTAACTGTATTCAGAGGGTTTTTGAGTGATTGCCTATTGCACTGATTAAAACAATCTATAAAGCTAACAAACTAAAGAGACAAATAATGGTGAATAAAAAATGTTTTACATATTAACAGCCACTGTGATGCCTCTTTAAAGTGATATTCAGATTTTCCATTCCTGGCTTGTTAACTTTACCCAGCATGCCATCCGTCAGAGTATTTTATAAATGTGCAGTTATTAGCAATAACAAATATTTGTTTCACAAATTGTATGCCATCTTAACCTTGCACTAACAAAGGAGAATTTCGAAAAAGAAATTCCAACCAGTATACCGCCAAGCATTTCATGTTGTGACATCCTGACTGTGATGAAAATACAACCACAGTACCTTTGACAGGCTGAGCTTCCTCCTGCACTGGACAGCGCTGAGCAGAGACGGTCTTCATAGCCTCAGCTTTGACTACAGAGGACTCTGCTGTGGACCAAGAGGATCCCATGTTAGCCTGTCTGACAGGGAAACAAATGCACCCAGAACATTAAGATTCAAAGCACTTTAAGGCATGTGTACGTCTGTACAAGAAAAACACAACATCAACAGCGAGCATCTATGGACACTCAGCCGTAACACAGCTAGGCTAATGCTGTGTAGATCGTGCGTTGATTTAAAACTGTCTTTATATCGCTAACCCTGAATGATGTCATCCTTGGGTAACCACCGGTTTAGCCGTAGTGCAACTAGCCGGGTCAAAACTAAGGTCCGCCTGGTTATCCTAATATCACCAGCATCATGTTACACCCCATTCCACGCCGCTCTCATGTTCGAGTTATTCGGCTTTTTAAATAAGACTTAACAACACACAGTAAAAACACAGCAGATGTGATTGTGTAACTACTAGCCCGATGTTATCCAGCAGCTACACTAATGTTAGCGGGTATTCAGTTTTAGTTTCGTTACATAATGAACAGCAGGTTAAATCACTAACCTGTCAGAGAGGACAGCAGTGAGGCAGCCTTTCGTACAGTTTCACCCTCAATGTCAACGTGCAGGACAAAGTACGTTGCACAAGCAGTTGTACTCTGCGCGTGCTGTACGTAAGCCAACGGCGTCACAACGCTTTGCTCAGGAAGTTGAAAATCGTGACCCGGAAGTTACTGCGGGGTTTTTTTTCTCGTCGAACTTTATTAACACTTCAAACATTACAGAATTAAATGAATTAAAATGTCGGGGGGTTAAAGACGCAGGCTAGGGGTGAATCACATATCTATGAAATGTAAATTTTACTCGTTAGAAATCCAAATTTTCTAAACAGTAAAACTTACTAATTTTACTGGTTACATTTCACCAGATAAAATTAGTAAATTAATCAAATAAAATTTGTTTGCCCTATTTGTAGGGTAATCAAAAAAGCCAAATAATATTTTTTCATAACAGAGGGAGAAGTCAGAATAGATAAAAGAAACAACAGAAGTACAAAAGTCTTGTTAGAAAAGATAAAGTGCATAAGCACGACTAAGATAACTGAGAACTACCTTCTTTCTGACAGTTACAAAATGAACAGTTAACATCAGTCTTTTTAATATTGTACAAGAAAAGTTCTGGTCGGGTAAAGCATAAGTCCATCAAGATTATCCCTCCGCTCTGATGAGTGAAACTCTGGAGCCAAGCATTTAGTTTATGTTGTGTTGTAGGCAAAATTGGAACTCAAAAGTGACATCACTCCTGAGTTAGTGCGCTCTAGAAAAATTGAGAAAAAGCAGTATTTGTTTTCGTTTTCGTTCTTAGAGCCATCCAGGCATCACTAGCAAAACAGCATAATAGCATAATAAATGTTTTCTACACTTACAAACACATTCATGGACTGAGCCTGATCAGTGCTCTGTATATGGCTTATTTCAGTGATTCTCAAACTGTGGTACGCGTACCACTAGTGGTACTTGGGCTCTCTCTGGGTGGTACGCGGGAAATTCCCATTTTTTTTAAGATTAAATAATATACCATTGTGGAGGTATGCAAAGAGGGCACGAGAGTTCCCGAGGCTCTTCTAGGAGCCGGAGTCAACCAGAAAACGTCTCCCTGAGCGTGAGTCCTCTATGAAGAGCAGCCTTTCCTTATTGCCAGCGGTCGCGGCCACTACAGAGCGCTGGCGGGCTCGTTTCCCTGGGCCTTAAAACTGCAAAGACGGCATGGCGCCAAAACGCTGATGGTAAAAACACAGCCCTTTTCCGCCGTGCCGCGATCCCAGCCACCATCGATGAGTCAGAGGCCCCCGGGAGAATCTGGGGGCACGGGAGATGCCGTCGGTGAGTCGGGAACTATCGCCTGGATTCCGAAGCTCCTGCTAGTCAGGAGAATGCAATCCGCTTCTTCTGCGAGTGAGTGGTAATCCTTCGCGGACAGCAGCGGGGAGTTGGCGAGGCTAGCACGCACCAGCAACTGTCAGAGGAAGACGTGAGTGAAGTGAAATCCGCGTCATTCGTTCCTAGCAAGGACAGCGTGCTCTCCGTGAGCTCAAGAGAGAGAGAGAGGAGTTTTTTGGCTCGTTCTGCATCAGAGAGGGAGTAGCGCCGCAGCAGTGCCTTGAGAGCGGTGTATTTCCCTTGGGTGGGGGGATCCCGGAGGAGGGTCATCACACGGCGGGTGGACAGCGGATCCAGTGAGGCCACCACGTGATGGTATTTCGTGTCATCGGCTGAAACGCCACGAAGAGCAAACTGAGTTTCGACGTGCATGAACCATCAAGGAGGGTCGTGAAGCCAAAAATCTGGCAGCTTAACCGCAACAGCAAAAATTAAAAAGTACAGCTCTGCTATCACTTCTGACATAAATGAAGACAGAAAACTAAACAGCAGTGGCGTTTGTAGGGTTACTGAAGTTTGGCTAGCTGGTATATAATGATGTGCTGCGTGGTGGCTAGCAACACAGCTATGGTTAGCATAATATAAACACAGTGAAGCTGGAGGATGAACGCTAACTTTTTTCCACTCAATAAAAGTTCACGTGAGGGTTCCCGATGGTTAGGGACAAATGTAACTGTATGGCAGGATGCTGTAAACGGACCAAACTTCAGTGAGGAGAACAACTGCAATATGAGGTTAGTCATTAATATACTGC
>VUQG01036660.1:0-20077 GCA_015106755.1 Etia nguti
AACGCTGTCCATCTAATCTGACTGAGCTGGAGCTGTTTTCCAAAGAAGAATGGGCAAGGATTTCAGTCTCTAGATGTGCAAAGCTGGTAGAGACATACCCTAAAAGACTGGCAGCTGTAATTGCAGCAAAAGGTGGTTCTACAAAGTATTGACTCAGGGGGCTGAATAATTACGCACACCCCACTTTGCAGTTATTTATTTGTAAAAAATGTTTGGAATCATGTATGATTTTCATTCCACTTCTCACGTGTACACCACTTTGTATTGGTCTTTCACGTGGAATTCCAATCAAATTGATTCATGTTTGTGGCTGTAATGTGACAAAATGTAGAAAAGTTCAAGGGGGCCGAATACTTTTGCAAGCCACCGTATATAATTGGAGATAAATTATCTGAATTTCAGGAGCAGGGCCGCGCCTCCAAACACGCCCCTTCCGGGTCTTATCTATATATGACCCCCCAGTTCTGCAAGCTGTTTGTTCTTGTTTTCGTGCCCCATCCTCCCTCCCCTTTTTTCAATTCTTTAACTTCTTCACTTCTCATTAGTGCATGGGGCTCTGCCAGGCCCGGGAGCCGCATCGAGGCCTTCCCCAAACCGCAGCTCAATTCTTGATTAAGCCATTCGCCTTTATCTACTAAAAAACGCTGTCAAACCTAAAATGAGGACGTGGGCCCAACTAGTAAATTGTCATGATGTAAAATATTAGCTTTAGGGATCAAAACTGCACTTTTTGTACTGGACTGAAAGCTTGCTATAAAAAAACCTGATTATTGATCATTTTAACTTGCGAGTCTTCGGGGTCTGACTCACCTTTGAACCCTGCATCAAGTGGCCATCAGAGGAACTGCTGCCTTGACATTTGAGTCTTCATTTTTCAGCTCTGGAGTCGCTATTTGTATGCACCACATTAGGCCAATAGGCTACCTACACTATAAACCTGGAATGTCTACTAATTCATTTTTCTGTTGATAAATGAATAGATGGCTTTCAGCTAAAGTATGGAGCGTGCTCAGATGTCATGCAGCCATTTCATCTGCAGTTCACAGAAAAAATAAATGGCATCTATAAAGCATAACTGTGGAAACTATACAAATTGTTTAATAGGGATTTTAAACTAGTTACAACTGATAAGAAAGACTAGAGTAAAGTGTTAGAGACTGGTTTTTGATCTTATTTGTGAGGAAAGCAGAGTTTCTTTCATCAGTTTGCTTTGTGAAAATTCTGACCTCAAAAGTCGCCTGTGTTTATTGGGTCCACTCTGCAGGAGTCCGCTTCTCCATCCGATTTCCTTGAAGAGAAAAAGTTTGAAGCCCACCTCTGATCCTACTAATTAAATGAAAACACAGTGGGCTACCCACAGTAAGACAGCATTAGTCCACACACACACGCACTGTCGCAAAGGTAACCAATGTGGGTGTCGCTATGGGGAACTACACAGAGCTCCAGCATCCCAGTCTGTTGTGTCCTCTTATGCAGTGCGATCACACACTAGGTTGACATGCAACACGCTGCAGATCATGAGCATAAATAAGCAAGGGATGTTTTACCTGAAAGGAAGAACATTAATTCAAAGGCATCACTCTAGTACTGAGAAGAAATGTTGCCTCATTAGTGTTACCCCACTGCTTTTACCGAGCAGTAGGAAGAGAGAGAGAGAGGCTATGTGCCATTCTTGCCACACAGACATCTTGTCTCGGGAGATCTTAGTTTGCCTCAGTGACTAAAAAACAGTGCACATTATTATGGATTCACTGGGGTGGCAATGGGTTGAACGCAGATCCCTGAATACTGGAGCACTTAGAGCCTCACTTCGTATAGAAAACATACTGCAGTGCAAGAGTCTGCCCTTTCAAATGCTCACAATGAGCCGCTTTCCAGCAGGAAATGTAGCATCAATGTAGGTGGAGAGTGTGAAATGCTCCACTTTTGTGTTTCTGAACATAATGTTGCTCATTGTGCAGAACGGGAAGATGAGATTTGGATGAAAAGGAAAAGAGGTGAGGCGACAAGGACAGACATTATTTGGAGGACGGTTAGCCTGCCTGCTCTCATCCAGTGTGATTGACATATTGGTGCAATGGGTGCACTCGCACGAATGCCATCACATGCATTTCCCCAGAAATCTGTCTATCAGCACTGTCTAAGCAGAGCGACAGCCATGACATCTAATCACAGGCGGGCTGGCACCTCATAACTTCTACCTAATGTGCTGCAGGTACAGAGGAGAGAACGGGAGCGCTGCACGACAGCACCCCCGCCACCAAAACACTATTTATAGCCCCTTAAGAGGCCACCAGCAGGAAGTGGATCATACTGAAGGGTTAGGGAAGGTGTCACTACACTATATCACAAGTCTCTGTGTTTAGATATAGGTCTCTGTTGACAAGATTAAACACTGAGATGCCCCAGTATCAGGCCGATGCATTTTTTGTATTGCAGCAAAACGAGGGTAGATATGGTACACATGCAAGATGATAATGAGTCATTTACATAATGTTGCTACAACATTATAATTACCTGGCAATTAAAGCAGCTCAAAAGCCTCATTATGGACTGTCCTGAGGGCTGGTTGGACTGGGATACATGCAGCGTGCTCATTCAAGCTCAAGTCTATCAACGTCTATTATTCGTGAGTTCTCTTTACATGAACTGCCCAGAAGCCTCATTCTGGTGAATTATCACATAATCAGGAAGTTTTGGCTGACACGCTGTGTTTTAGAAGAAGCAAAGCTTTAAGTTGGTGAGATATCGTTGCGGGCTCCTGGACAACGTTCAAAATTTGTTTCCCATCATGTGTGATTTGTCACTCACATTTTTGTGTCCCGAGGGAGTTGCTGACACGTCGAAAATGCACAAAGGAGCCATAACAAGGACATGTGTCATACCTTACACCCTTATTAAGCCAGCAATGACAAGTTAGACAGGCAGTCACTTCACCATACTGTACAGCAGGCTTGGCACTGAAGCTCCCATTGCTCACAGCCAGCGTAAAGAAGCACCAAAGTCTGTGTGAAATGTCAATATAATAAAAGATGGTGCGAAATATAAAAATGTAGATGTGCAGCAAAAGGGCAAGAGATACGTGTGTGTGTGTGTGTGTGTGTGTGTGTGTGTGTGTCAGGGTTGTTTATGAATAGCAGACAATGAATGATGGAAGCTCTCCCGAGGGTACAGGCCCTGAGCAATGCTGCAGGGACTTGGGAACGCGCCAGTCTCCCATGCCCTGTGAGATGCCAGTTTGGGTGGGCACCGTTCCGAATGGGTGCTCTCTTCTCCAGGATACACGGCGGGTCCCAGGGGAGCGTCTCCAGGCAGTGGCTGCTCCACAGTGGGGCTGGCTGGAATCTCAATCAGGGACACGAGGGGTAGAAAACAAAGTCCAAATATTCCCTCTGTACCTCTATATTGATGTAACATCGGCAAATAGATGAAGGCAGAAAAATGGCTCATTACGTCGGGATCGCACACACCTGTGGAAAAATGGACTGGATTGTAAAAATGACTCATTATGATGGCTTTTGTATTTGTCTTAATTGGTGGAAAATTACACAAATAGCATATGGAGCTTGAATTTAATGAATTTCAACACGCCTATTTAAAAATTATGAATACGCTTTTTGTTACCAGCGGAATATAGCTCCCTGCTTGCATCCTGTCTGCTCACAACTTGTCTGTTTTTTTTTCTCCTCTTTTCTCTTCTGCTCTCTTTCTCACCTGTGCTGCAACAGGAGCTGCTGAAACCCTGACAGGTAATCTTTCTTTTTGCTTCCTGCTGTTCATTTGGAAGTGCTTGCTTCTGTCTGTGTCTGTTGATTGGCTGTCCATTGCGGTTTGTTCATCTGTGCATATTTACATGAATGGCTGGTTATGTTCATAACGTTTCTTTTCAGGAAGGAGGAGATAGCCGTCGGCTCACAGCTCTGATCCGCTGTTTTTACTTGTAATTCTCAAATCAACATTTCACCACATGTAATGGCTGATTTCGATTTCTTTTCAAGCCACTTGGTTTCCTTTTCAATTTGTCTGTAGTTTTGACACATTCCTACTCCTAACTATGGAAGTTTTGCTAATCTCCTCCCATTCTGTAGCCTCTCCGCAGTATCTCGCAGTATCTCTGCAGTATCTCAGCAGTAAAAGTGTGAGGAATGAATTTAACAATGTGTTTTTCTCTCTTTCCGAGCTGTAAACAGCAGTATTTTCCCATAATTTCCATCCTGTAATAAACTAAATCAGTGCTACTTCCCAGGCTAAGAGCCATAATTACCTAGTTTGAGGGGTGAGGCTATGAAAAAAAAAGACCTGTCATGACAGAATATCCACTAAGGTTATTTTCCCAAGCTGCTACTTTATCAGAGGATAAGTGTTGCAAGTAAACAGTGAAAAAGAGTTAATGTGGAATTAAGTATGATATTATACTATTAGTGCCTGAACACAGTAGAAACAAAGACTCATCAGACCAAGCAGTGTTCTTTAATATTGGTGAACGCATACGAACTGATAGGAGTCTGGTCTTCTGCTGCTGCAGCTCATCTGGTTCAAGGTTCAATGTTCAGTCAGTGATCAGTGCTGAGTGTTCAGTGTTGTCGTGCATTCAGAGATGCTTCTCTGCATAGACATGTAAACCCTAGAAATCTCTGTGACGTTGTGGCCAGCAGTTCACCACTTTTTAAAATACTCAGACCAGCATGTCTGGCACCAACGATTATACCACATTCAAAGTCACTTGAATCCCCTTTCTTTGCAGATCGTCTTAATCTACATGCCTAAATGTATCGAGTTGCTTCCATGTGATTGGATGATTATGTAGTGTCATTAAAGAGCAGTTGAGCAGGTGTACCTAATGAAGTAGCTCGTGAGTGTAGTATATGGTGTTTAACCTTTCAGGGACCAATACAAAAACAAACTAACAGTGAAAACAGTGAGCGTGCAGACCTAGTGAGAATCATTCAAAGGGATTCCTCATATCTTTGCAGTTTTATTAGCTTAAAACTCATCTCTAAAGAACTGCTACCACTGATGAGTGTGATTTATAAACCCGCTGGAAAGTCTTTCGTTTCTGTGAGAAAAACAACACTGTAATATTTTAGTTGATAAAAATGCTTTTTCAGGCAGGACATCCTTTTTTCTAGTTGTGTTGCAGCATCATTATACAAACGGGCACTCTTAGCTTCTAACAGAGCTTATATTTAGTTAGAAAAAAAAAGGTGGTCAAATTAGGGGGTACGAATTTTTTTTTTTGATGCTTTTCCATGCAGGTCTAGGAGAAATGGCACAGCGCTAATTATACCCTGAGACACAAGCCTTCTTTCTTGTGAACATCCTTAAAACAGCATTTCATCATGAGGATCAGGATTTAATGACTGAGAGGGATAAAGTGCAAAAAGGCAGCATCAGAGAAGGAGAGGGAGAAACTTTTATTGTTAATGACTGTCTATAGTCCTGGTTGTTCCTTGAAAGGACACGACTGCTGCAGACAGCGGTGACTCAAGGGAGAGGAATTGGGGGCTGGCTATCCTGCTTTTTGCTGCCCCTTTCATGTCTTTTGATGTGAAAACAAGAGAGAAAAGTTCAAAGAAAGAGCGAGCTCGATTCAAAAGGTGCCTGTCTCCGAACTTCTGATGGAAGACCCGACCCCCTAATATTTCCTGATTTCGTCAACTTTTGTAAAAATTGGTCAGGTTTGTGCCGTTTTGCATTTTGAGTACGGCTGATGAGCCGAGACTCCGTGCCAGACACTTCATGCCAGATTGTACATCCCCTTGGAGAGCACACAGACTTTTGAAGGTCTGTATTTCCCTCTGACTGTTTCATTCAGTATGTTGTGATGCAGGAACAGGAGGGCAGCCATGTGTAGAGATACAGGCACTTTACTCTCCCAGACAGCTGCTGGAATGAGTGTGAATTTATCAGCCAGTCATCTGTGCCATGCCTCTGCCCACTCCCCCCTTCATCCCCACCCACCACCCAGAATTAATGACTGCCTTTCCTCATTTGCACCCAATCATGACTAGGATGCCGAGGCAATTGAAAATGTTTACTTCAATTGCGAAAACCCTCCATGTTCCACAAAGTGGCCTGTTTTTACTTTGATGGGATTGCTAATCACAGCGACGTTATTTATGTGTGTTTTGAATTGGAGATGAGCCTAGGCTAGGATACTGGAGGGGGACCAACCTTGCTTGGGGCTGCTAAACCTTATGGAGAATTTATCTTTTGCGTTCCCTTTCTCTCAGTCCAACAGATTGGGAGCTGAATAACTTTGCTTTGAGGCTGCTCTATGTTGCTGTTGTGACTGCCAAATATATTACTTTTACAGCAATGAAATAAAATAGACATCAAAACACTACACTTTGGTTTTGCCTAAAAACACTATTATGTAGTGTAAATAGGAGCTGCACTGTATTGTTTTCTTTATACTATACTAGATGTTACGTCCACATTTTAAATCTTCACGTGAGGTCATTTTTGATTTGATGCTCACCATTATCTTGTTTTATTCTATTATTTCAGATGGTAAACAACTAGTGTAGCTAGAAAGTGCCTCTTTCTTCTTATCACTGATTCAGTCATTCTCATACACCATATTGCTAATGGGTCAGGAGCAAATTATGTGATACTGGAGACTTTAAAAGCTGTGATTAAAGTCTGATATAGGTTTTTTGTAGACTAATAACATTCTGTGAAACCCATGAGACCAGAATACTGACTTTAAACTAATGTAGCTCATCAGAACAAACCCTGAATTACCGTCATATTGAATTTTTCCTTCACCTCTCAATGAGCCCTGTTTCCTTTAAATTACTTCCTTATTCAGGTAAACTGCACTCTCAAGGGAGGCATCTCCTGGATTCAAATACGCTTGTAGTCAAGTCAACATATCTTTGCCATTTATGTTTTTGTTTTCCTACCTTCTCCCTTTTTCAGGCAACAAATCATATTAGATGGTTGGAACGCCTTGGAACTACCCCTCAAAAACTGAGGAGAAGCTCACATGAGCGCCAGCTTAGTAAAAAACTTTGAGTAATGTTTGTGCCTAATCTAATCTGAAAAGTCAATTTACAAGAAAAAATGAGGTGGGGGTACCCTAAGATCAGGTGTAGCAGTGCAGCTTGGAGAAAAGAAGAGCTCAAATAGTCACACAATAGTTTTTTCCTCGTGTACAGACTGTGACCAGCTGACCCGTGTTGTAACACCAATATTCACTGCTCTTTATTCAACTGAATTCAACAGCATATAAGTAGGTGTTACGCAAGCCTTATGGCTAGATTTCCAGTCCCTAGATGCTATACAGCTATTATGAAAGGTAGAATTTGATGAGTGAATGTAATCCGCATTATTGCCTTAAATGTAAACTAATTGCTACCCTTTATGTAACCAGTCCGTTACTGAGAAATTTATCACCATACTGCAAGCTAACCAGGTTAGCCTGCACTAAACTGCCTAGTTTTTAATGCAGTGTTTGAATAACACAGACACACTATACTTCAATTTGTTTTACAAGATATTTCACTAAAACAAAATTCAGCAACACACCCTGTGTAGATCCAGTATATGATTTTAAAAACTCTACAATGAATCAGGACATTACATGCAAGCTTAACATTTCCAGTGTATAACATTTCACTTGCTAAGCAGTGCTTACCTTTGAAAATAGTCTCCCGTCTTCTCCTTTCCTTCCTTTCTTACATCTTTATCCATCTCTCTGTGTCACATAATAACATGTTTCCTCTCTCCCTAGAAAATACGGTGACTTTACATTTAGCTCACAGACACATTTTGTGACAAACTGCACAAAATAGTTTGTATGTTTTTTGAGCTGTTTGAAAAGGCACGTTTAAAATTACATAGCACATAAAAACAATAATCCTCCTCAGTAGTTAGCCAGATCCTTGAAGTTTCACGACCGCCACTTTACATCTGCACCATTAACACATCACAAGAATGAGGATGAAAAAGGGATGTGTTAAAGGTACAAGTATGTCCATGATGTCGGATGTCCATGATGTCGGTGGAAGCAACGGCAGGCTGCAGCACATGAGAAATGAACTCTTGTAACGGCCATTAACTGATTCCACGAACCCCTGGTTACAACTCTTAAACATGGTTTTGGTTCATATGTGAGGATGAGGATCAGATCACGCTATTTTTCAGCCTGTTTTTAAACACGTGCTGTTACGCTATCACAAAAAAAATGCTGTTTAATTGTGTGTTTTACCATAAAGCCTGGCTAGCATACCAGTAATGCCCTTTCAGTTAGCTAGAATGATAAATCCATTCCTGTCTTTCTGGCTGTCACATAATTTTTCTCCTTAGGTTAACTTTTACAAGGTTTTTATCATTCAATCATCTATCATTGCTTGTATTAGAAATGTAATAATACAGTCTGGTATAGCAAGCCAGGGATTTTTGCATTGTAAATTTGGCCTACGTTTCAGAACTGTTACACCTCCCCGTGAACTCGCTTGTCAGGTATTTTGTTCAAGAGAAAATACGTTTGCGTTCAATTGTAAAGGGGAATATTGTGTAGCTGTTAGAGCTTATATTTTAGGAAGCAGGGTTGTCATGATATATAGTGTTTATTGATTAATTCACAGTTAAGCGTTACACTGTTTTTTAGGGTACTTGGTAGATTGTGGTGATTCCTCAATGGAGCCTCAGCCTGTGTCAGTGTGCGTAGCACAATTTTGCACTGACTTTTGTCACAATGTAGGTGTGGGTTGTTTTTACACAAGGGAAACTAAAGGTCTAATGTATATGTTACGTTAAAACATAGAAGTCTATGTTTCCATTTTTAAATGCTTTAAAATCCATCAGTCGGAGGTAATGTGCTGAAAAAGATGGGGCTTCAAATCTTTTTTGATCTTTTTTGAGTAGTCGTGTACTCTCTCTTTTACACATTCATTCATTGTTATCCTATCTGAGCAGTTATTCTTGGACGTATTCTTAGTCCATGCCCGTTCAGCAGTATTACATTAAATTACCCTCAACCACATTAGCATGTAGTAAATATTACCTATTTACGATAAACCTTTAATTGACTGTATTGTGTACTTGTTGGACATAATCTGTGGCTGTTTTTACCTATTACCTTCCTTTTGTCCTGAACCTGAGCCCCGGCAGCAGAGTGGAATGAAATGGGTAGTTCATTGCATCAGACAGGTCTGAGGAGCTTTTCTCCACAGGAGGTTAATTTCTTATTGCTTGCCGCATTCACAGAGTTCATTTTGAATCATGTTAGTTTGCCTGTCTATTCCCATTATCACTATCTGAAAATGCAGGCGTTTTTTTCCCCCCTCCACTTTGTAAATGTCAGAATGCAATAGAGGTGTCTGACAACTCGGGCATGCAAATGTGCTTTTGATGTTTTCTTGGGGCTGTGGCTTAGAGTGTTGTTCCTCCACTGGTGTGAATCTGAGGCATTAAAACGTATTCTCCATTCTTCTTACGCTTTTTTGGCTCCTGCCAGATAAATATAGCACAAGGTGACTTTTGATTCTCTTCCTCTTTCTCTCCAAAGACAGGGGAAACAAAGCCAGGCTTTTTGTGTGTGGGGGGTTTGGTGTGAGGTGTAAGTTACGATGACAAGGTCCAGGGTCTGTCAGTGGCAACAATGCCAGTGTACAGAGAGTGACTCAGATGCTTACAGCACTTTTATTCCTAGAGATACAGAACAGAACCGCTGAGCACACTGAGCACACATTGGTCACATGGAACCTCAGATGGAGGGCTCTGATAAAGCTTAACCATATACAGCATCCAACTCGGCTCATCTCTCCTTTCTCTGTTCTCTCGTGCTCTGTTTAACTCCCCCTCTCTTCTTCACCTCCTCCACCCCGCCCATATCTACTACTTGCCACTTTCTTACACTCGTTCTTTGTCTCTTTTTCTTCCTACCCTCTCCTCACTCCCTACCTTCGTGGGCAGCAGAGCTTACAGCCCATCTGGCACTGACTCACAGGGCCCACTCTGAGCTGGGGGAGATCAATAGTGACAAACACTGCACATGGCTCTTATATTAAAAGGATTAGACATGGCTGCAAACAGACAATCTACACGGCCTATTCACGTATCTTTGCACTGTGCGTGTGTTGACATGCAGTCCCTGTTGTTAGAAATATAAATATTTAAGATTCTTTAAATATCCAGACAGAGATGCTTGTTCCACATTTCAAATATATTTTTTGCTTCTGTGTTTTCCGCCTGCGTTGTAAAAGTCGAAGGTCAGAATCTGGCTACTGACAACGTGACGGTGATTGAGGGGGAAACAGCAACCATCAGCTGCAGAGTGAGGAACAACGATGACTCCGTCATCCAGCTGCTCAACCCCAACAGACAGACCATTTACTTCAAAGATGTTAGACGTAAGTGCCAGTGTATCTTGCACACACATACACAAGACGTCTTTCTGCTATGAGTCGTCATCATTCTTCTTTTTTTGAAGAAAAGCATTTGTCAGTTAGTGCCTGTATTGTGTTTGTAAGCATGAAGCCTTGAAATGCAAACTCATGGTCCTTGTGCAACCATGCAAACAATGGAAATAGAAGAAATCCAATTTCTTTTAATCCTGAGTACCAGATACCAAGAATATTTGTATTGTGAGTTTTAGAGAATCTTTGTTTTAAGTTTAAGTTTATGACTTTTATACAGTAGTTCAGCACTGGTAGGATAACCCTGGTCACTCTTGGCATACTCCTGCTGGTATAAATACCCAAAGGGAAAAATAAACAGAAATACAAAACAGGTATAAGATAAATCCAGAAACACTAGGAGATAACTAGGAATTAAAGACAAACAGGGACTCGGAGTTAGGAGTAAATGATATAACACAACAGAGAAAAAGAAAGACTGAGTTCATTTATACAGACAGATGCACTGAGGGGTGACCAAAGAAAGTGGAAACAACAGGGGAACAAGAGACAGCTGAACTAAACCTAGATAAGAGCAGAACAGACTAAAACAAAGTATAAGAACAAATGGGGAAACCAAAACCATAAGTAGCCAAAAAAAAACCCAGTACTACTAGATACTAGACAAAACCAAAGCAAACAATAATCAAGCACAAGTCAAAGACAGAACAAAGCAATGTGAAAAACTGGAACTCAACTCAAAACTCTTCCAACTCAAAAAGGAACAAGAGAATACCTCTTTTAGTCAGTGCGACTGTTTTTAATGTCGCTCTTAATGACCTGATATTGTATATTGTTTTTCACATGTTTGTATGGAATATTTTATTTGTTTTAAATTGTTATGTTGTTATGTGACACATGTGTTTTTGGCTTTTGCTGCCATAATGCCAGGTCTCCCTTTGAAATGAAATTTGTACCTGGATAAATAAAGGATTAATAAAACAATAATAACAATAACACATATGCATTTACTACTATTTAAATTATCCAAATCATATTAATAATAAGGAAAATAAGGTTATAATAATGGTTCTTCTTCCAGAAGAGTATGGTGCAAGCATTTGTCAGGGTATCATTTAATTTGCAATTTGTGTATTAGTTTCCATGTTAAATACACACTTTCAAACTTCAACAACAAAAACTGTAAAGGGAATTTAACCTATTAAGCATTTTTTTCCCTGCACAGTCAAATGGAATAATTTTAAATCTATTACAAAAACAAAACAAAGAATTCTATTTAAAGTAAAAAACATTTACCTACACTTAAGCAGAGCCGAGATGTTTAGCTGGCTTTCTTTAATGTTACTCAAATGTGACAGCCCGAAATGGTGCTGTCCGTTTCTCACTGATATTTTATTTTAATCAATTGTCAAAGAACACAATAAACAGATTGATCATAAACAGCCTATTCTTGCAGCATAGTGGAACATCATATTTTTCCTCATTAGCGTGTCCACAACATCTCGTCTACACTCTCGTCTAGACTTTTTGCTTATTTTGCTTATTTTGTGAGATTGTGTTGCACATAAAGAGCTGCAACAAATGTCAACACATCCCGTTCAAAGGAATTGTCCTGTGTTTGGCATTACTGTGAAGATATCAGATATCGCTACAACATCAGCTCCAGCTTTTTGTCAGATTTTCTGTGCAAACAGGATTCCATCTGTCCTTGACTTTCTGGCTCTTTTACAAAAGTCATTAGGCTAAGAATACTGCAAGATTGATATGAGATAATTAACAATGCTACCATAATGGGAATACTTTTGTGTCCTTGTCACTGTTCGATTTTACGATAATCTCTTAGATTAGGATATTGAACATTATGATTATGCATGAGCATATGGGCTACTTCTACTCTGAACTGGGTTTTTGTCTCTGCTTTTTTTTTTAAAACTTGTTTATATCTGGGATCTGAGCCAAGATTCAAGGTGAACGAGGAACACCCTTCATTTCGGTCTATATTGCGTCCCAGCTGTTTCACAAGTCTAGGTAGTGAGACGTGTGTTCCATTTTCTCACTTGCGAAGAGCATCGGGGGAGTTTGAGTACACATCTTTGTCATATTTGTACAAAATGCCTAAAGCTGTCTCACAATATGGCAGAGAAGAATGGACTGTAAAATAGCAAAGATCATGTTGTGCTCTACACCTAAAAAATATTTATTTTGACACCAAAGAGCAGATAGAAAAGCAGCAGTGAATAATTCACTGTTACATCATAGAGACAATCAAATTTAGATCAGCACTGCTAAGGAAATCTTTCCATGATGTTAAGACAACATTTTCCTGTTCGTGTTTTGTCGAGGCGCTCCACGTGGGCCTATAAACATGTCATTTTCTCCGCCTAACTCAATGCAGTGCCATCTTCAATTACAAAAAACAAGCAGTTTTGTTTATCTACGATTAGATCTGAGTATATGTTTGGCTGGAGTGTTACTGGTCCGCTGCTGCATATTTGTGCTTCTGGTAATGGGGTTTAGTGAACCCCATAGCAGCGCTATTCTAGGCTCTGTTCCTAAAGGACTGCTGGTTCTGCTGGGACCCCCATCGGCCAGTGGCATTGTTACCTGTCAACGGGGCCGCCTGACACAGTGGCAGATCTTTGTATACAAGGAAGTAAACAGCAGTGACACAGAGACACACCAGGAGCTAGAACAGTAGCTACAAGCAAAGCAGCAGCCACAGATACACAGATACGCACACAAATACCAAAACAATAACAGCTTTACAGTACCAGTGAAGGCCATATAAACAAATTTCTGCTGCAGCAAATAAAGATGAATTATGTCACAGGTAGAAGCGGAGCGAGTCTTGTTAGGGTGAGCCATTTATTGTACCAGATACATGCGAAATGACATGCAATTTGGCAGACTTGTCATCTGAAATGGGAAAAATGAGCCTTTATCAGTGAAGGTGGACCTCTTTGGATGGTGATGCAATTGAACACCATTATTTATTCACTGCATCTTCTCAGGAGTTGTCTGACTTTGTGCTACAAAGGTTTAAAATGATACTGCCGAACGGCCTTTGTTTCAACGTCAGACCCAGTAGGTTTAGAGCCTTGCTGTTACAGTTATAAGGCTGTTATAAGGACTTTTTTTTTTTTTTACTAATAAAGGGACAGCATCAACCCAATGTGACAGTGTGAAAGGGTTCATTCATAGTTAGGAGTGTGCAGAGAAATACCAGCCAAAGCTGCGTCTTTCCTAGACATTATTGAGCTTTACAACAAGTTTCAGCTAATTGTTTAGCGGTCTAGCAACAGCTTTACCACCTTGTTTCACTTTCATCAATCTTCACGCATCTGTAAAAAGCTTAGGAGTTGGCAGAGATCTAAACCCAAGCTGCAATAGACTAAGCACTGGATTTACAAGATACTGATGGCTAGAAACTAGAGACGCAAATGCCATATAACTGCTTTGTCGTAACAAGTATGCCGGTTATAGCAGTACTTCTTTACAACATGAAGAATTGTGACTGATTGAAATATATTTGACTTTAATATGCAAAAGCTCAGCCAATCTACTTCATAAGAATGCGGTGGGGGCCTGGCACCATAAGCGAGCGTTTTGATTTAAATGTTCCTAAACTGTGATTGGAGCACAGAAATATGAGACATCCCCTTTTTCCGCTTCAGCCCTACTTGTAATGTACAGGCACAAATACTAAATTACTGATATAAAATATACCACAAGTGTTCTAATTTTGACAGGAAATAAATGTTTATTCATGAAGGACTTCATAAGTAGGATACTGTGAATCATTGGATCATTGGAGCACTGCCTCTGAGAATTTAGAGAAAGTCCAGATGTCACTCTCTAAGTGCTTTTGGTCTCAATGATTTACACAACTTAAGGCCCATTCTAACTAAATGTGTCTTACAGATTGATACAAATAATGTGTTCCAAAAACTGTTTATAAATTGCACTTTGATTATGAAAGGCTTTCCAAGAAAAGTACAAAAAGTACACAGATGCTGGTTGGTGGACCTAGTACTGATGTGCACAACAAATGTGATTACACTTCTCAGTTTTGATTAGCTCATCACCATTTCAAAGCGCCAAAGCAAGGATGTCCAATCCTTGAATTTGACTTTCTGACTTCCTGATGAGAACAGTCTCACTGACTGCTGTGATTATTGATTTACTTGTGAGTTTACATGATGAACGATGGACTGTTTGTTGTAATTTTGTTTGTTTGTTTGTTGACAATTAACTAATTATCTTTCTTTTTAGCTCTTTGAGTTGGAATATATTCTACTTTTTTTTTTTTCTTTTCAGGAAGCCATCGTATTTCCTGATATTTAATAGCCTAATGAATGTAATCATTAGACATATTTTGGTGAAAATATGCACATTCTAATAAACACCAGACACTGTGCATCATCCACGCTCTTATGTAAGCAGCGAGCCAGTTATGAAACAGCTTTGTGTAAACTGCCATCAGCATCTCACAAGTGAAGGGTTTCCCTCCCTAGCAGGTGCTTGGATTCTCAAAGTGCATCAGTGTCATTGTTTCCCTTTGAGGAGAGACTTCCAAAGAGCTCTCAAATTATATCAGGGAATGAGGTTTCATGTTGACACTGCCCCGAGACCTTGGGTAATGATCATGATGCTAAGTGTAAAGCCTGATGGGAATAATAAACTCCCTGCGCTTTAAGGGGGCTGAATTGAGTTCGTTAGCTCGACAGATGCAGAGAGGGCTTGATAAAGAAGGCAGGTCAAAACATCAAAAGGGCTCCCAATCAAATCAACCAAAGCTGTTTATGTAAAAGAGTGCTCTGGGATGAGGGCTGACCTAAATGAAAAGCAGTGGGTAAAACTCAGAGATGGCTAACCTAGTTTGATGACATTAAAAGAAATTTCAGCCAGTCTATACAGGCATTAGTATACATATTCTTGTCTACTTTTTGCTTTAGAGTTTAAGGCATCCAAGCCTCTCTTCTTGCACACAGTGATTTAATTCATTATGTATGTTTGAATGCCTCTCCTTTTTCTGGAATATGTGAGTTTGATGCATCCATCCATGACCAGCCGCAGCCCATTTTAAGAGTTCCTAGCTTGTTAGGAGTCTTCATGAGCACTCTTCACACTTTCCTTTCTTTGCGAGTGCTCTTTGGACTGTAAAGCTACTTTATAAATCAACTTGTATGAATCATTTTGAAACTCACTTTTCTTTTACTCAATTAAAGAGAAAGCCCACAAAAGAGCGGCACTCTGCCCACCACATTCTCTCCCCAGTCTCATTTTCTCCTATACTGTCTCCTTTGTCTTTCTCCTCCCTCTCTCTCGTTCTCACCATTCTCCACTTCCCATTTCCCCCACCCGTCCCCCTTCTTTCTCACCCCATGTCCTGTGTTTGTGTCCCTGTACTCTGTATCCTCACTGTCTCTGTCTCACATGTATCCCCACAGCTCTCAAGGACAGCCGGTTCCAGCTGGTGAATTTCTCTGACAACGAACTGCGGGTGTCTCTGTCCAATGTGTCACTCTCCGATGAGGGACGCTATGTGTGCCAGCTCTACACAGATCCTCCTCAGGAAGCCTACGCAGACATCACTGTCCTGGGTAGGTGTGAGGACACATGTGTGAACCTCACGCGCACACACTCTTTTGTTGTATTTTGCTCCATTATAGACGGTGAATATGAAATAATAGTAATCTTTGATCCTGTTATCTTTAGCAACTGAAATAAAATGTCAGCCAATTAGGCTCTCGCAGTGCTCAACAGCATAACGAAAAGGAGCAGATGCTGAAACTGATGGCTCAGACCGCGTTGGTTTTGGCAGCTGTGTTGACTATGTGAATCCCGGTGAATGTTGACTTGGCTGCTCCAAATGATTCCCTATTGAGAGTCAGCTGTGCCACACTTTGATGCTTTGGAGTGAAATTACTCTAGTTAAGCTTTATTATACATGCAGACATCCTGGGGGATTGAAAGGAATTAAAAGCACTTTAAAGTAATTACTCTAGTTGTACAATTGAAACCTAGCTGCAGTATTTCTGAACCAAGGGTTGCATTGAAGAGTCCTTGAAATAAGCACCCTGCTGACTTTTTTCTTTCAAGTAACTGGAGTTCAGCAAGTTTGCTGTGATGAGTAATACAAGGGACGAGGGAGAACTGTTCCCCATCCTCTTTTTACACCCATGCAGCCATAGGTTCTAATCACATATGCTTGTTTAACATTAGCTTAAAAGAAATGCAAAGAGAGAGATTCGTGACTCATGCTAGCTGAAGGTACGTGTTAATGAATGCATCACAAACTCCTTTTACTCACCTAATAAAAAAGAACAACAGTAATTGAGGTAATGTGATTGTTGGTCTGTTGGTCCGCCACTTGTTTGATGGATTGTCACGACACTTTGTGCAGATTATCATGCAACTTATATCAGATACTTAAGCCCCTCTTGGGATGAATAAAATAAAAATGTGAGTCGTACGACCTCTTGTGTAGGCACCTGGAGTGATTAAAATAAGCACACGTCCATTCATTTAGACAGGTATGATATGAACAACTGCAAAAGCATCTGAAATGCAGACAAGCTGTTACAGATTAAAAAATATTTTCGTCTGTAACAGCTTGTCTATTCTAGTAGCATCTAAATAAAACAATATTTCTCATGTGAGTTGGTATAAATCGCCATATTAAATATACAACTAAACTAGTATCAGGCTTCCATTTTCCAGATGGTATAACAAAACTTTAAATAAATGATAATTGTATGACTGTATTATTTAAAAATATGAAGTTCACTAAGTCAACATGAAATGATGATATGTCACAACGGAACAAACAAACAAAAAGAGTTTATTGTTTTCAGTTGTTTTCTACTGTCCATAAGGTTAACATTATAAATTAAAGCTTTGCTTGGATTGTGCATGCTTTCATGTAAAACATGAGCATGGAAAAGATTGAATCTCCTTAGACAATAACAGAATACTGCTTAATGTACGCTTATAGTTTATCCTTGCCACATTCACACAACTTTTTTTCCCCTTTGTTTAAGAGAAAGTTGAGTATTTCTGTTATTGGGTCCCCAAAAATCTGCAAAAAGACTAGATATCTGTCATAGCTGGTGAGGCAACATCATTTTCAACTTCCCACACTAACAGCTACTTTAAACTACTGTGGTGAGTCTTTTAAGTGCCTACTACGATGCCGTTGCTAGCATTCATGCTTGTGCCTGGTGTTAATTGCCTTGTGGTGCACCTGTGCAGTGCTAGCCACAATAGAAACAAACAAAATCCTGGCTCTTTTTTCCTTCTTGGATCCCCATTATTTGCAGTAGTGTCTTTTTTTGTTTGGTTGGTTTTTTTAGAAGCAAATATATATATGTCGCTCAAGTTATTCCACTTCTTTGTATAATCTCTTGTGTCCAAGACACAATACTTGTAGTTTTGCGTCTGTACACCACCCCAGTGGACTGTAATTTCAACAAAATGTGATTGAATTGCAGACTTACAGGTTTAATTCAAGAAAAAAATGTAAATTATTGGTCTAATTGACTTACAAGCAGTTTCATGGCCATGTGAGGCCTATTCTCTTGTTATTTTATGACAAATAAAGCACACATAATATCTGAAGTTGATTCAGAGTGTTAAATTTGAGTTTTTGCTGTCATTTATTGCTGTCATTAATGTAATTTTAAAAATGTTAATGCCATTATTAGGCATAAGACAATCAAAGAAACCTTTGAGAGCGATAGTATGAAGTTCAGAAGTGAAATCGACAGTCTGATGCATTGATGCAAGAATGAATGCACCGACCAGCTTAAAGGACTACAGAAGACAACTGAAATGCATGATGACAGAATTATTTCCTTATTAAGAAAAACAACTTCACAACATCTAACCAAGTCAAAAACACTCTTGATGAGACAGGTGTATCATTGTCAAAGTCCACAATTAGGAGATGCATTCATGAATAGAAATGCAGCGAGTTTAGAAGGTGAAAACCACTAATTACACTCAAGAGCACGAAGGTCAGGTTAGATTTTTGGACAAATGAAATCAAGATGAACTTGTATTGTACCAGAATTATGGGAAAAGGATGAAACCTGTTAGACATGGTGGAGGCAGCATTATGATGATGCGACTGCTGATAGAAACGGCAGGATGAAGAGATATACTCTGCTCAGATTCAACCAAATGCTGCAAACTGATCAGTACTAATCTATAATGACCCAAAGCGTACTGCAAAAGCAACCCAAGAGTTTCTTAAGGTAAAGAAATGGGATATTGTTGAATGGCCAAGTCAGTCACCTGATCTGAGCTCAACAGAGCATGCTTTTCCATTATTTAATACAAAGGTGTCTGCAGTAAAGGGGTAGCGGAGCATCTCCAGGGGGAAAACAACACTTTGTGATGTCCATGGGTTCCAAAAGTTTTTCCATCCAAGTATAAAAAAGAATCTTTATGTTTATATTGATTTTGAGCCTCTGAAAATGGGAGACTGTGTATAACCAGTGTGTTAAGTTTGTGTGCTTCCATCACATATTGACTGATTAATTTACTGTGATGCTTTATAGAGGCAAAACTACAAAAAAATGTAGAATAACATAGAATAGAATAGAATTCAACTTTATTGTCATTGCACATGTCACAAATACAAGGCAACGAAATGCAGTTTGCATCCATCCAGAAGTTCTTTAGCCATAATATAGATATATTACAAAAATATATATTAGCAACAATATAGCTATATAGATATATTACAAAAACATATATTAGCAATAATATAGATATATAGATATATTACAAAAATGCGTCTGTTAGGTATGAGGGTACAAAATATGGGTCTATTATGGGTATGCTACAATGTACACGGTATGAAGGTATGTTATGAATATGCTATAACTGTAAGTATGTACAGGCTGTAGTGAGTGTACAAGCTATGTACAGGATATAAATATGAAACTACACAGAAATATGAAATAAAAAGCTATACAGAAATATGAACTATGCAAGTTATAAACAGTTGTAAAATTATAATTATTGTATTGTACAGAATGATTGTCTATACAGCATTTACATTATTGCAGTTAAGATAAGTGAAATATGTGGATAATTTCTACAGAGGCTATATAAAGTGCTAGTGGTTGTGAGTGGTGGTTCAGTCCATGTTATTATTGTGTGTATGAGGGTACAGGAGTCCATTTGTTTGTTTTTGTCCATTGTGTGTGTGTTCAGTTATAGGTGGTTGTGGGTGTGTGTATGTTCAGTCCATGAGTTTAACGTGGGTCAGATTTCAGGAGGCAGAGTTCAGGAGTCTGACAGCTGTAGGGAAGAAGCTGTTCCGGTACCTGGTGGTCTTAGTCCGTACGCTCCTGTAGCGCCTCCCAGAGGGCGGGAGGGTGAAGAGTCCATGTGCTGGGTGACTGGGGTCTTTGATGATTTTCCCAGCCCTTTTCAGACACCGCTTCCTGTAGATGTCGTTTATGGCAGGAAGTGGTGCTCCGGCGATGCGCTGGGCAGTTTTCACGACCCTCTGCAACGCCGAGCAGTTCCCATACCAGACTGTTATACAGTTGGTCAGGATGCTCTCGATGGTGCAGCGATAGAAGTTCACCAGGATGTCTGAGGACAGGTGGTTCTTCCTCAGAGTCCTCAGGAAGAAGAGGTGCTGGTGAGCCTTCTTGACCAGCTTGGAGCAGTTGGTCGTCCAGATGAGATCC
>VUQG01036661.1:0-14707 GCA_015106755.1 Etia nguti
CAGCAACGCTGATCATTTTATTAAAGATGAAAGAATTTAGACAGTTTTTAACTCTCAGTGATGCCGCAGTGTTCGTTTGACTTTGGGACCTGAAGTAGACGGAGTTTAGGACCCAGATTACTCCGCGAGGCTCCTGACTATGGTAGCCGTAATGCTCCAACAATCCATCAAGCGGTGCGGCTTCATAGCTTAGCAAAGTCATACTAAAACATTTTTGACAGATTTTTGAGCGCCGTGTACCACATAAAATCGGTTCGAGGTCAGTAAGCACAACCAGAATTCATACATAAGGCGCACTGTCGATTTTTGAGAAAATTAAAGGATTTTAAGTGCGCCTTATACTGCGGAAAATACGGTAATGGTTTTGTAGCAGTGACTCACAGAAGATGACATCTGATGCTGCATCTTAAACCCTGGTTTATAATCTGTTGCAGACATGGACAGCAGGAGGACCAACGACTGAGTAGTGATTTCTGTTATATTTCTTTGACGTCTACCATCTAGGGCACATGTGTAGCTGCTGCACTGTTCCGTAAATTTTGAACAAAAGAGAGCCCAAGCAGTTACAAAAAACAGGCAGGCATCAGCACAGACCCTCATGCTCACCGTCTGATGACAGATTTACATCACAGGACTCAAGTGAACTCTAGGAGAAAGCATCATTAAGGCTCAATACTCCTCATGTGTAGTTGCTATGCCATTTTCAGAGGCCTATACTGACTTCAGTGACACGTCACCACAGACAAGAGGGCACAGACTGTAACCATGGGCACAGTACAGAGAGGCAGTGGACAAACAAGCCATATTGTCCTCTTCTGATTTGCATTAGACCAAACTCCTTAAAGCATGTCTTACCGCTCCTCAGACAACATCAGGCACTATTGGGGCTTATGTCACTTTCTCATGTAAAGATAACAGTGCATCTTAAATGCAGGGATATGCTGTCAGTCCAGACGAGGACCACTGTAGCACAAAACAATGAGGAAGTGAAGGTTTTCACATCCCGAGTATTCAGACACAGCATTGTGTTTGCCAACGTTTCTTTTTTTAAAAATGTGAAAACTATATTGTATAACATATGAATTCAGCACTCCAAATTCATTTTCATCGATTCTGACTTCCACATGCTCTCTTTTCCCCTGTACCATCACTAAAGTTTCAATCAACATGCTTGTCCAAATGTACTAATGGCAGAGGTGGTGCATTCATTGACCTTCAGGTCTTCACACTCCATGTCCTCTCTGGGTTTGCTCCAAAGCTTCAGTTGTTCTGCATATTTCTTCTTCTCCTCCTTTAACTTCTCTCGTTCCTGTGAATCAGAAAACATGTCTCAACACCATTCCTGTAATTTTATCTGATGTGCAGCTTTTTAGATCTGATGATTAAAGATATTTACCCTGTCTTTCTCCAGCTTCCTGCGCTCCTTCTCCTCCCTCCTCCTTTGTTTCTCCTCTTCAAACCTGCGTCTCTGTTCCTCCCTTAGCCTTTCCTTGTCCTCCCTCTCCCTCCGCTTGGCTTCTTGCACCTCCTCCTTTTCTTTCTTCAGTCGAGCCTTGTCTTGAGCTGCAGCCACCATCTCCTCCCTCTGCTGTAGCAACTTCAGTTTCTCCTCTGCAGCTTTCAGTAGTGAAGAACTCGCCTGAAAACACAACGTGTTTACATGGTTTTTTTTGTACACAAACGTACCATTTCAGATTTACCTAATGAGATAGAGAAAACTGCAGACACCACTGACAATCATTCCTGTTATACTACAGTTTAAAGGGTGCACACATATACTGTGTCTAAGGGTGACATTTATGTAACCTGGACCAAATAAACCAGATCATCTTATGGATATGGAAACTTTAACACAAACATAAACATGGAAACGGAGTGGTTTCCTGAAAAGATCAGTTCTGCAGCAACAATTAATATCAAGAGTTATGAACAGTTTGGAGTTTTCAATAGAAAACAAAACGAGATAGAGTTGGCATACGTTTAAAATGTCTGTACCTTGCTAACAGCAGTGTCTCTGGGTAATGTTACCAGCTCACATCTATAAACATAACATTTAAATAGAACTTGTAGTGAAATTGCGACATTTTAAACAGAGTATGTAGGGCGTGCCTGTCTGGCTGATTGGACACTTAAAAACACTGTGGACCAATCTTAAACAGAAAAACTATCTAATCATATTTCATTGATGTACAGCATCAGTGTAATAATCAATACATCAGCTACTTCTAATGACTGTGAAAAAGCTGCCACTAGATAGCAGCAGGCCCCTCTCCCTTTCATTGGTATGACTAAATGCAGACATGTCTCAACCCTCATTCTTCCTAACACCCTGCAGGAGCAAACTCGACATCTGGAAGGCTTTTGGCAACCAGAAGTCTACAGGAAAATACTGTGGAAGCTCTGAGCAAAGAAAAACAAGGCTTTCTGTTGAATTTATGCTCCCAGTTTAAAGTGGGGTTAAAGCTGTCACTGCAGCTTGTGATCAAAATCTGATTGTTAGGGCTGCAGCTGTCCATTATTTTAGTCATCGAGTAATCTGTCGAAGTTTCCATAAATTAATTGAGTAATCGGATAAGAAATACTTTTGTCTCAGAAAAAAAACACACAGGTGTTTCTGAATGACCTGAACTTTATCTTGTTGGTTTCATTTTAGAAATTGCAGAGTTTTGAAGTTGAACTACATGAAACAAAAAATAAATAAAACTAACTAAACCCTTTGACTGTACTTACGTACCATATGGAAATTCTTTTTTTTTTTTTTAAAGAAAACATTTCTTAGATGCAAAAATAAATAAATAATCTCATGTACAGTCAAAGGTCAAAATCAAATAAAACAACAGGAGGCAAGTTTTTGTGCTGCTGAAAACACATGTAGACATCAAGTAATAATAATAATAATAATTCAGTATCCAGCCTAACGACCCCTCAGGGTTTAATGGCCCAAGCACCGTTTTATTGGATTGTGAAAAAACGTTTTTCACAATTTATATTTTTAAATCCTAGTGAAACTGAATTAATACAATATTTTATATTATTTCACTTTTAAGCTGGAAAAAATGTTACTAAAGCCCTGAAATTTATATGGCCGTGCCCCCTTTGGACTCCCCCCCGTTTCCTGTTTCTCTGTAACGGCTCCAAGTTAAACTGTGCCAGCGTCATCATCACTGCTGCAGTTGTGATATCAGCGTTTTGGTTTAAAAACTGCGTGGGACTTATGTTGTCAGACTTTTATTCACACTTTTGCAAACAGGCTCCATCTTGACAAACTGACCAGCAATTTAAAGATTATGCCACTACACTCTCTGCTAAAAAAATATATTTATATATATTATAAATATATATATTTATTCCACTCTCCCCTCACTAGTCAACAACACAGAGCTGCTTCATCCTCTGGGGTCGCATCCAAATCACTCGACCAATTTAAGATGACATTTCAACAAGGAGGTGTCACACCAAGTCAACCTGTGTTGAAGGTGCGGACTTCAAACTATATACCAGTTTTTTAAATTGTGTTAATAGGCCACGTAAAACCAGAATTATGATTTTTTTAAAAATATATATATATGTGAAGCTTTTTCCTGAGTACTATCATCACATTTAGTGCAGGAAGAAACGGTAAAAACTGCATTTTTTAAGGAAAGGCTCACATGCACACTCTGCTTGCACTGAACCCCTTTCCCATTGGTGGAAAAATGGACCATGTCAAACAAAAGAAGAATAATATGACAACATGTGATAATTGGTTGTTTAGGAAGAGGAGAAAGTTTTAGGAGGCAGTGAGTTTTAGCGAGATTTGTGACGTTTAGTGTGTTTTGAGTGTGTAGTTAGTTTGTAGTGTAGTCGTTTGTTTTGTGTGTCAAAACAATGAAGGCGCTACCAAATGTCACAGTCGCTGCCAAAAAGCCACCAGAGGCCGTTTGCAGTGTAAACACCGTCTCCAGGTGAGGAGTGATACACCTCCTGCTGTCAGGCCTGCAGGTATCAGGCTGTGATGTGCTCCTCTGTCTTGTGGTGGACAGAAACTATTTTTTGGAGTGGCACAAATAAATTCTGTGACAGCTAATTGTTCTGTAATTTTAGTTTTAGTAGTTTTAAATGGCTGTACAAAAAAAGACATTGGCTGCATTTTTAGGTAAATATAACGTTGCTCTTTGCAAAATTTGTGGATAAGTTTTTAAAATTTACAATTTTTATTTGGCTTTCAGTTATGAAAATGATCTGTTAAACATGTTTTTGGTTTTTACAATAAAAAAAAAAAAAAAGACTTTTTCCCACTCTGATTTTAAGATTTTTGTGTGATTTAAGGTCAACTGTGTTAATTACAGTATGTCAAAATGAAAAAAATGACTGTAAATTCAGAAATCCGAGGTGAAAAGAATGCAAGGCAAGATAAATAGAAATATGAAGATCAAGTTAAACCCTGGACCCCAGAGGGTTAAACTCCTCCACTTGTCCTGGAGTGGGTACTCTACTATTTTCTGGCTGAGAACAACAGTCTTGGACTTGGATGTGCTGATTCTCATTCCCACTGCAAACTGCTCCAGTGTAAGCTGGAGGTCATAACTTGATGAAGCCAAAACAACCACATAATGAGCAGGGATAAAGAGCAGGTCAAGTGTTCCACGATCAGGATGAAAACAGCACTGTTCCTCCTGAACCTGAGGTCTGACTAACACATGGACTCACCTTTCTGCCACAGATTTTCTTAAAGAGCCGGAGTATCCGAGACACATAACCTCAGATCTGAGATACAAATACAAAATCTTTCATCGACCTTCAACCGAGGATGTGTGACCCTCCTGTGGGTGGGGGGCCCACCGGAGAGGGGACCCAGGTAGCTTCTTTGGCTGGGCCTCATGGGCCCAGCCATCAGACTCTGAAGCCCAGCTCCAGGGTGGGACCCTGTTAATCCTTTGTCACCCTCATTAACCCTACTGTATGCCAATGCATGATAAGTCATATGTACCTGTCCAGGTGAGTCACGCCTTCCACATTTAGAGGAGGGGCTGAAGGAGAATAGGGGGGACTCATCAGGAAAGAACTGAGAGAAGGTCTGTTTAGACAGCTGGTACTTTGCCATCGAGGAGGGCTGAAACACAGGGAGAGAAAACAGCAAGGTTGTGATTAGGGTGCTGTAGCCACAGGTGCATCAGATGCTGACTTTAGCAGTAATATTCTCACCTTTAGTGTGATGATCCCATTCTGAGGCTCACAGTGCTGCTTGAAGAGTAGCTTCAGTCTCTCTCTGGACAGAGTGCTTTTCCTGCGACTTAATACAAAATAAATCAATTAGTTTAACAACGAAAAACTTTCTCTGCTCTTTAGCATCAGGTGTAATTGCTCTATACAGTGCCTGAGTGCAGTGATCTCTCATTCCAACTCACCCCACATCAGTGTTTTATTAATGTGTCATGCTTTACTTTTATAACTTGTATAGTTAAGATATGGAACCAAACACTGGATACAATTCCAGCACCTAACTGAACAGTGAACAGACAAGGAAGTTCTCTCACACACGCAGGCACATCTTTAAATGCCAACAATATCGCATCGATTTAGGATTAAGTGTTTGACACAGAGTTTGCATGTTCTCCCTGTGTCTGCATGGGTTTTCTCTCCCTGTTCTGGCATCCTCCCACAGCCCAAAGACCTGGAAGCTAGGTGATGTAGTGATGTAAGGATGATAAAGCAGTTGAAGCCTATAGAATAAAGAGCTGTACAAATGTTAATTAGAAATATTATGTCATTAAAGTCATTTGAGAGAGAAGACTACAAAAAGCTGAATATAAATGAACATGAGTGAATCAATGCTCATCAGACAGGCGTTAGAGATATTGGTGATATCCAACAGCAGCACACTTCCTCAGTTTAGTATGGCTAACTTTTGCATGTGCACCACACTGGATTCTTCCATGTGAACCTGAGCACAGCTGCTGCCCCTGTAGTATTACACAGTAATACTGTTACTGTAAAAGTAGGTACTGTAAGAAATTTGTGTTTCACAAATTATTATGTACCACGATGTTTACCCCACTGAACTGAGCTATTTGCAGATTATTATTTTAATATAACAAAACATTACATGGTCCCTGAGTTTTACCTGGGAGCTTCTCACCTGATCTGATTGGCTTTGACGGTGAATGGCTCGCTGTGTTTGTTCTTCATCATCCTCACTGTGTATTTAAACACTGATGGACTCAAAGACTTGTTCCTGCTAAAACACACACACACACACACACTTTAGATCACACTTCAGTAACTTGAGACTGTAACACTGGGATGACCTTTCACCTACTGACCCATTGACTTGTACTGTGGAACTCTGGAAGGCGCTGTGCTCGTCATCGCTATCACTGATGACAATCGTGTCATCGTCAGCCAGCTTGCCGTGGCCGTTAACGTCCGGTACTCGATTAACACTGGAATCAGGCAAGTGTATCTGCAGGATCTCACACACATATCTGAAAAGCAAAAACAGAAAATGACATCACTTCCCCTGGTTTCCCCTTTGCTCTTTAACATAAAAAGATGGAGGCTAACAATCAAAGTACAAACATGGATATATTTCTAATGTGTACCTGGCTCCGTTACATCCACTGACATCCACCACCTCCCCAGGAAAGAACCGGTCTTTGACAAAAGTATAGACGTCCTCACAGAGCTCTGTCAGCCTGCAGCATTGGCTCAAAGCACCAAGGTGGAGCAGAGGCACCACCAAAGACTGAGGGAAGCTCTCGAGACTCTGCCTTGCCCGCCGCTCACTCTCCACTGCCTCAAGATAAGTGAGTCCCGCTCGCCCTGTGAGTGCACAGCTCCACACCAAGCTGTTACACAGAATGGTCCTCTCAAAGAACTCACTGAGGAAGAGGAGGGTCACAATCAGATATTAATGCGTGCACACAACCTCTTTATATTCAAGTCCAGTTTCTAGAAACTCCAAGTATGCTTACATACACACATCAAGTATCTCTCATCTCATTCACTGTCCTGTATAGATATTCAGAACTTATCCAAAGGCCAGAACCCTGCAGACAGTTCTCTATAAAGCAGTATTGACAAATATGACCTGATCATATGCTAGTCGAAATTATTATTTTAAAGTTTTTTCCCCACATAGTTATTTTATTTCTCCACTTGTTCACGTGAAAAGGGTGGTGGAGGAAACATCTAACCAGTCACATTTATGGATAAGTATATTGGCAGTAGAAGGACTGATTTTACAGAGAAAGATAAAACTATACCATAGGAAAAACAAGAGATGAAACACATAATATAGACTGAAAGCAACACAGCTGCTGCAGAAGTAGTGATGGTAAGAGTATGTGTGAGAGGAAAACTACTGTACAGTAGTTTAGAATGAAAGGTGCTGCAGGAAGCATGACTGGGAAAAGAACCTTCTATACTGTTAAAGTCTACAGCAAAAGTGGTGACTGTGTAGGTTAACAGTTTCATGATGACCCTCGCTCCCTTGTTATTTAATGACAAATGAATCAGACATAATATCTCAAGTTGATTTAAAGTAATCCACTGAAGGGACGGAGTATTTAATAGAATCTGTTTGTCCGCCTGTTTTTTATAGCAGTCTAGCCTCCACAGTTTAGGATAGTTTCAAATTCGTGTGATGGTAAAAACCAATAACAGTTCAAGCTGATTTCATTTTGGTGAAGATCGTATCAATATGAAAGTCAAAGTCACACCAAATGTGAAAAGCATGTAGAGTTCTGTGAAACCACAGAGAGAGAATGGAGATTGAGTCTAACACTCAGGATCCAATGCACACCGCCTTGTCTAACATGGTGGAGGCATCATTATGGTATAGCTGTGTATTGCTGCCAGTGGAACCAGGCCGCTAGTGTTTATTGATGGGGAGTGGATGAACTCTAACCCAGCGGTCCCCAACCCCCGGGCCACTGACCGGTACCGGTCTGTGAGTCGTTTGGTACCGGGCTCGGGTGTGAAATTTATGGTTTTCAGGGTTTTTAATTGTTTTGGTTTTTTTTATCGTTAACTCTGTTTCCCTGGGTCTTTTCCCGTGTGTTATGAATAAATCTTCTTTTTTTTTGGTACTGGTATTGGGTTTTTTTTTTGTTGTATTTATTTGCGACACCTTAAAGGCCGGTATCTGAAAATATTGTCAGACATAAACTGGTCCGTAGCACAAAAAAGATTGGGGACCGCTGCTCTAAAGTGCAATGCTCTCTGCTCAGAGTCATCTAAATGCTGCAAAACGGATCGGACACCAGATATACATAAGGACAGCATTATTAGCCCCAAAGACGTATTAATAAAGTTCTGTATAACAGATTAAGACATTTTTAACACAGCTTTGCCAAAAATTCAATTCAATTCAGTTCAGCACTTTGTACAAGCAAGTCAATAATGTTCAATTTGTCCTTCTGCACGTAGTTCTTAACCAGGAGTGAAGGGTATTTTTGTGTTGTTGTCGTCATTTTGGAAGACAAAGCGACGACCCAGACCCGCTTTGGCTGTCTTTCAAAATCTTCTCATATCATTCTTTCTTCTTGATTCCTTCCACCTTGAGAAGATTCCCAGCTCTGATCTCTCCACAGTATAATACTCCCACCACCGTGCTTCACTGTGGAGGCTGGGTTCTGTGGGTTGTATGCATCTCACTTCAGCCTACAAACAAAAAACAGCGTCTTCTCCAAAGAGCTCTAGTTTCACATCATCTGACTAAAGGAAACACTTCCAGTAACATAATCTTTATGGAACCTCAACCTGAAATTTTTATATTATGTTGGAATTGAAAGATATCCCTGTTTTATTTTATTTTATTTAGACTTTAAAAGGATTAAGAATTACAAAGTTAAAGCACATAATTGCATGGCTATGGCTCAATAAAAAGATACATTTTTCAGAGGACTAATCATATTGACCCTGATAGTTTTCTGAAATAATTTGTGTGCAAATTTAAAAAAAACAATAAAAAAAAAAAAACATGCTTTCTACAGAAAAAAAAGATGTTTAGAAGTTCTATGGTAAAAATCCCTTCTGGTCAAAAAAAATAAATATTTTGAGAAATTTTTAAAGTGGGGACTAATAATTCTGTCCTCACACTGCAAAAACAACCCAAGAGTTTCTCAAGGTAAAGACATGGGATATTCTTCATGGCCAAGTCAGTCAGCTGATCTCAGCCTAACAGAGCATACTTTTCCATTATTAAATACAAAACTGAATGCAGAATAACCCACAAGCAGCAACTGAAGGGGGCTGCAGTAAAGGTCTAGCAAACCAACGCAAAGGAGGAAACAACATCTGGTGATGTTCATGGGTTGTAGACTTCAGGCAGACACTGAATTTTACATCAGTTTATTTATGGAGAGCAAAAACATAACAACAGTCACCTCAAGACACTTTAGATTTTAAGTTAAAGACCCCACAATAACTGCAGGTCTGCACTTCAACCGTATATCATTTGATTTACAAAAGGCTTACTATTACTGAGAGGTAGTCTAAAACTGAGTGAACATTTGTATAGAGCAATAGTAATAGACACAAATGATACAGGTTACAGGTGTGCCATCAGTTGTATAAGTGAACAGGTATATTTGCTCCTTCTTTAGTGTAATTTTACAGTCTTTGTACGTTCTTTTTTTACTTGAACGCATTTTTCCATATGGTCTCTCAAGGCTACAACCCCTCCCTCCAACGCACAATTGGAAGCCCAAGTTTGCCTTTATCAATTATGCAACATCTGTTAACTGCCTTGTAGTCAATTTTGGGTTTCAGTGAGAAGACGTCCACAGAATGTGTATCTCTTTTTGAACCATACTTGGCTATTTGACTTTTAACTAGAGGCAGTTAAAATATTGGGAACTGTTTCAATACGTGGGAACAAGGGATACAAATATGCAGGTGCTAATCCAGTGAACAAACCAGCAGATCCATCAATCATAGTAATTATATGCAGAAGTAATTTTCAGTTTTGTCAATATCATAAAAAAGGCTCCTCTAAGACCTGTACATTATGCCAATATGAATAATGTACAGAAATACAAGTGTACATGTAAATGTAATCAGTGATTACACCATGTAAACTTCATCAAATGAAGAATTAGTACAATTTGCACATATTTAACTCTCTGCCAAAACAAGTAAGCATGTCTCTATATAAAAAAGCCAAACAAAGTGAAATGCTACAAGTTTGTCTTACTTGAATCTAAATTTGAGGTGTGCTACCTTTTGTTTAACACCGCTTTTTATTGCTTAAGCTGTCAGAAAAAACAGAAGTTGGGACTTAAACGTGTCATATTCGCCACTACGTTACAGTGGAGCAGATGTATAAAGTTACATATAATGGAAAAGTACACTTACCTAAAATCTGTACTCAAGTTAATGAAATCTACCACTATGTACTGAAGCTGTCAGCTGAAGACGTAAACGTCCACGGTCCATTTGGCCCGAGTTTCTTCAGACTCTGACGTCGAGTTTAGCGGAACTGTAACTTCAGTTTGGAATAAAAGCAGAGTACTCTTTTGATTTTTTTTCCCTCGGGAAACTGACCGAGTAAGTTCGCAAACTTCATCTGTGCTCTTAAAAAGCACTTTCAGTGCGCTGGACCTCAGCAGGTGGGTGCAACAGACTTGCACTATGAACGGATACCGAGCCTAACCACATCAAGCTAACTGCTAAAACTCGCTGAGCTAACCGCCGGCTCACTGACAGCTTTAGTGTTAGCTTACCCAGCTAACCCACTTTAGCTTCAGTTGGCTAACTGACTTGGATAACATTACACCTGCCAAATCCCACCTTCAAACCCGACTACCTGCTTTAACCTACGTTTTAATGGCGCGGGAGAAGTGGGGCATGCATCCCCCCGCGCAAGCCCATAAAAGTTGTTGTTGTTGTTGTTGTTGTTTTCCAGGACAATAAAGTTGTTTTTTGTTCATCTTGTTTGGAAGTTTGCCAAGAACCAACTGTCAATGAGCCTTCGTTCAAAGTTACTCTTTAAAGGACCCTCCAGGTGAGACAAGTGGCTGTAAGGTACTTACTCGTAGGTCCTGAAGATTTCGTGTGTGATTTTACAGAGAAACACCTCCTCGTCCGGTCGTAGGTCCGCCGGGGGATTCTGTCGGATGAAGGGTTTTCTGTGGAGAAGCGGCATCTTTCAGCACCGCTTCCACCCGGCGCACTTAGAAAATAATAAGAAGGAAACTGGATCACAATATCCGAATATCAGGCCTAAACTCTGACCAAACACATCAAAGTAAAGTAAACCCGGAACCCGGACTGTAAACGCGGCGGAGATTAACCGAGTGGTAGGAGACGAGGAGGTGAGCGGGTCTTTTGTTAGACGCGCTGATAATCTGACCACATGGAAGTGTACTCCTCACCGTGTAAATCGACACACTCAACTCAAAGAGAGTAAAATAAAAATCACAAAGGCCACATCCACCCGCTCTTAGTGGAGAACAGCTAAAAATACGCTTTTGATGGTCTTTACCGAGTTGTGTAACAAAGAAGCGATAATACGCCGTCCAATCCGAGGAAGAAGTCCCGGGCTGAAAAGCCGCTCACTGGCGGCTTGTTGACCAAGTTTTCGTGCACTTCACGGACCTACAAAGAGCTGGGAAACATTGGTGTTTCGCTTAATCTGCATTCTTCACTAAATTAAAAGTACTAATACCACCGTTTAAAATTACTCTGTTACAAATAGAAATACTGCATCTGAAATGTTATTAAAGTAAAACTATGTAAGTGTAATTATGAAATCAGGAAAAACAAAGTACTAAAAGAACAAAGGATGGACACTAAATGATTATTTCCAAATAGTTCCAAACCGCTCTCCCTCGTCGGCGACCCATCACACCCTCTCTACTCCACAGTTGTGATTCAGCAGAGCTCCTTCTCCCTCAGACTCATTCAGCCTCAGAGCCATAAAGATAGCTTCGTTCTTACTGTTCTCTGTAAAGCTGTATAATAACTATGCATTCAGATGATCCCAAAAATATTTTTGTACTATAGTGTACATATAATTTATTGCACTTTGCACCATTTGCACAATGTTAGTCTTACGTTTACTGTTTTTAACTAACTTCATTTTTACTTTTCCTTGTTTTTTGTTTTTTTTTAATCATCCCTATAAATCTCATAGTATAAAGCTCTTACCAGGTGCCTGTGGCACTTTTTTTTTTTAACTGTGTTATTTATTTGTTGTTCATTGTAGACTTTACTATTTTTAGTCTTTGTCACACTGCTGTATCACAGCAATTTCCCTTATGGGATCAATAAGACTTATTTGTTATTATTTGCTATATAGAAAAGTAATAATTACAAAGAGCCCAGTGACACAGACACAAAATGTGTTTTTTCAAACAAATGTGTTTTATCCAAGCCTTTAAATGTATTAAATGTACATTTAACAAACAAAAACATACTTAAAAATGAGGAGAGAAAAAAATCAAATTGCACATGGTTAAGATGTCCTTTTCAAGCAAGGTATTTCTTATTTCAACAAGACAGTGTCACACCATATTTTGGATGTATTAAAGCATCATGGCTGCATAGTAATATAAGTGTTTTTTGAGAAACACAGTGCATACATGTCAAACATAGAAAACATGTATAAAAATGGGAGCCTGTGTGGCTGAGCAGCTGAAATTCCCACTGAAAACACTATGTCCAGATGTACAGAATCAACTTTAGGAGATACCAAGAATATTTACTTCAAAATTATAGCAATGAGCTATGATTAAAACAATAAAGCAAATACTCATACAAACAAAAACTGGAACTAAACTAAACTACAGAACATGATCAGAACATGCAACAGCAAATAAGAGAAAACAGCTTACTAAAACATTAAAAGACTTTGTTTCTGAATTAATGTGCTTCACCCAAATGCACCATCCAGAGTCTTGATGGGAGGGTCTTCCTGTCTTCCTCACAGGCAGTTGGTCCGCTGACCTGCCATGTTTTAACTGCCAACCAACCAGTCTTTATGAAAGCCCCCGCCCCCCTTCCGCTTCTACACAGAGCCGTAGATTGGAGACAGGCGTCGTCATGGTTAATTCCTCGCAATAGTTCCCGGAAGTCGGCAAAAAGCGCTAGCCGCGCCCATATATCAGCGCATAAGTTTGACATGCACTTGTAAAAGCTAAGATGTTTTTGAAGAATGATACTGTATGTTATCAGCACACTTAAATCATATGAATTTGTGAATGAAAACATGTTAGTGGATTATCCACAGAAAAGATTAGGCTAGGAAACATATTATTAACCAGGAATAAGCACTTAATTATAAATGATTATATCTTATTGTTATTTCACCCAACAATATTAAATCAGAAAAAAGGGCTTCAAAACCTTAGTTTTACTGGGCTGACCAACTAGCTAGGTAAGACATTATGTAGCCGTCTGGTCTGTTTAAGCTCATTCATACACTGGTATGTATGACCTAGTGTGATAAAATGATAGCTGCACAACAATTTTATCTTACAGTTTTAAACAACTGTACCACACTAATCTTACAATACAATATTACAGTATTAGTATATATTGATTATCAATTTCATAGTAACTGATGACACTTGTCAAACACCATCAACCACGCCTCATCTCCTGAGGCACTTACCTATCCTAAGCTCGCACAGTTGTGGACAGCATTTTCTGTCTTTTCGCTCTTCTGACTCTGTCAGCACAAGAACCACAGGAGGATTCAGGCTGGAAACTCTGCACTGAGACAGCACCCCGACCCTGAAACTCATCTCCCTGAATGTTGCTGCCACTGCTGCCCCATTTATTTGTTTTTTTATATTTGTTGTTGTTTGCTTTCTTGCGTGTGTGTCATGGCCTTTCTGCTCGCTAGGTATATGGTCCTTTACACTAAATATTAATTAATTCAATTCAAAATTGAATTGAATTGAATTCAGTTCAGTTTTAGTTATATAGTGCCAAATCACAACAACAATTAGGTTTAGGATTCAACTTTATTGTCATTACACATGTATAGATACAGGGTAACAAAATACAGTTTGCATCTAATCAGAATTGCAAAGAGCAGTAAGTGCAATAAGAGCAGATTATATACAAGTAAGTGAAGTAGAGAGCAAATATTCAGGTGAACTACAGACAAATGTACAGATGTAATGTTGTATACATATGTATATGTATATAGAAGATGATCTGTATAGCATACAGATGTTCTATATTGCTATACAGACGGGCAGATATACAAGATGTGCTATGAACAAATATACAGATGTGCTACATATATACAGATGCAGCGGTGTGAGGTAAACAGATCTACAGAGTGCTATGAATATATCTACAGCAGTGGAAGCGTAGCTCTCTGAACAGACTACAATAGTGAACCGTGTAGGCACTATAACAGAGACTATACTATGTCAGTGTCCTAAAACTATAGCAGTAACCAATGTGAGCATATGGTAAAAGTTGAGAATGAAATGGTCACTGGGAGGAGGAGTGTAGAAGGGTTAAGTGAGTGTGGATGGAAAGGCTCAGCGGGGGACTGAGTTCAGTAGGGTGACAGCTGTGGGGAAGAAGCTCTTCCTAAACCTGCTGGTTTTAGTCTGAAGGCTCCTGTAGTGTCTTATGGAGGGGAGGAGCTGGAAGAGTTTATTGGCAGGATGAGAGGAGTCCCTGAGAATGATGCGTGCTCGGCATAGACATCTCTTCTTGTGGACATCCTCAATGGCAGGAAGTGGAGTCCCTGTGATGCGTT
>VUQG01036665.1:0-10587 GCA_015106755.1 Etia nguti
TCATTTCTTCAGTGAGACAGCCGCATAAATCTATTGCTCAAGTTTCATGATAAAGATGACTCGGTCAGTAATACAGTTTGCTTTTCACAGTTATGCTGCTGTGATTATATTGCTAATAATACAGCTGATTATTTCCAAGAAAAAAGTAACCCAAACTCATATCTGCCTTTCAATACAAGATATTCAGTCCACTGTGGCAGAAAGCAAACAAATGCACATCTTTACAGCTGACAGGCAGGATTTACAGTCTTTGTTGACTTAACTGACTGCTCATCAAATTCTTTGCACATTTATATATTTTATGAACCCACTCGGTAGTAGTTTGAGTGTGAAATCACTGTCACCTGATTGATGTGCAGGTCTAAAGAACTTCCTGGATAACTGCCAGCGTGTCCAGAACAGAGACCAGCTGGACCGGGATGGAGACGGGGTGGGAGATGCCTGTGACAGCTGCCCCGACATCCCCAACCCAAATCAGGTCAGTCATACAGATGGATGTATGGCGGTCATGTAAATTAACTAAATACACTGACATAAGGATAGTATATTGATTTTGCGCATAGTATTTAGTGTTTGATCCACTAGATATGTCTAACCACTATAGTTATGAGTGAGATATGAGATTTCAAATTCAACAGCTTATGAAATACAAAAATATATACTATTAACACACTGTTGAAGTGCTTCAAACATTCTGTTCTCCATTAGAAAAAAATCCCCACTAAAAGTTTCTTTGAAATAAAAGGAAAAAATGATCTAATGATCAGAGAAAAGTCATAATAAATGCAGTTTGTTCTATAGTTTGTAGTTCTAATATGTCATTCAAAAGGTCCACATTACTGCTGAACAAACCTGTTTGCACTGTGCATGTACCTTTACAAAAATAAGATCTTAACTGCAGGATTAGTGCACACTTGTCTCATTGCTGTCTGATCTCTCTTCAGTCTGACGTTGATAATGACTTGGTTGGGGATTCCTGTGACACAAACCAAGACAGGTAATAACTATCTCTGTATCTACAGTACCAGTACAGCTTTTATTCATGTATTTTAATTTAACTCACGTCGCTTCCTGTTTAGTGATGGCGATGGTCACCAGGATACCAAGGATAACTGCCCACTCGTGATCAATAGCTCTCAGCTGGACACTGACAAAGACGGGCTGGGTGACGAATGCGATGACGATGATGACAACGATGGGATACCCGATGTTTTACCACCGGGTCCAGACAACTGCCGGCTGGTACCAAATCCTGATCAGATTGATGATAACAGTGAGTTTCAGATTGTCTCCTAATAATTAAAAAAAAAAAAACAATTTGTAGGGATGTTCAGTTGTTTTTGTTGACATGTTTGGCTAAAAAGCAGATTGATGCTGAAAGATAAATGGTCATAATTTCAGCAGAACGTCTCTCTTCCCCCTGCACTGTTACTGACATTATTTATGCACATTCTTTGGGCCCCTATTTCACACCCACGCAGATCAAGCAGTAGCAACCTTGGGCAGATTAAGTGGCAATTTTTGCGAGGAGAAAAAAAAGCGTGATTTTTGCGAGCCTAAACTCATTCACCAATTTTATGACTCACTGTGACATTACTTGTGTGAAAATGGATTCTGAAACTAATGGGAGTGGAGTGTCAATTCAAATAAAGAGGGGCAAGGCCATTTTTTCCCGGCAGTCAGAGTTCAGCGAGGCAGAGTTGACAGACCATTACTTACATTATTACAGCACACAACTTTTTCGTGTGTAGCCAATTGTGGTATTAGCACAGTTTTAATAGCCTAACAAAACTCAAAAGTCAGATATTTGCTTTTGTTTAATAATCAGTGCCCTTTTAAATGTCATGTGTCCAAAGGTGCACTGTTAGACAAATGTATTTTTGCCAGCTAATATGTGGCATCTAGACCTATGAATTAAGAAATGGTCTTGCTCCCTTTGATTTAGATTCAGTTTTCTTTTGAAGTTTATCATACAGAGGGTTTTGTTTTTTGTAAATGCCATCCAGCGCTGTTGCTGTCCCCTGTTGAGCAGAGGCCAGAAAGCACGTAGCCTGTGTCGTGATTAGGGTTTCTTTAGTTTGTGTGTCGTCTGGTGGTTAGTTGCTGTTTGCTCCACACAACAAAGTGATTCATTCTTTCTCCCCTTACAGAGTTTGTTAACTCCATCGCTGTCATTCAGGGGCCTTTGATGTGTGGCACTCTCATAATTCCCACCAACTGCATAAAAGCAAAGTGGTTCCCTTTGACATTGTTATCTTTTTTCTAGATTTCTACTCAATCGTGTACTCTACGAGCCTGTACAAACTACTGTTACTGAAAGATAGCAGTCCATTCATAACATTATGTGTGGTTATATATTGCAGAATAATGTATGGTTATCACATAATCCCAGTGGCAAATGTGGAAGGCTTATCTTTGTGTCTCGGCGCAGCATTTAAGAAGAATCAGACAGATTCATACTTATTAAAGACTCAGCAAGAAACCATATCAATATATGTCTGTCGTACTGGAGGGCGTGGACCACAGTGAGCTTTACTAAAAGTTCTTCATAATTCAGCTATTTTTATAAAACTGTGTGACAACATATAGTGCATCGATTCATCCATTTTCTTGTGCTTATCTGGGACCGGGTCGCAAGGGCGACAGCCTATTCAGAGAAACCCAGACCTCCCTCTCCCCAGCCACTTCCTGCAGCTTATCCAGGAGAACACCAAGGCATTCCCAGGGCAGCCAAGAAATATAATCTCTCCAGCGTGTCCTGGGTCTTTCCTGGGGCTTCCTCCCTGGCGGCATCCTTGTCAGATACCAAAACCACCTCAAATGGGTGTCTAAAGTCAGCCGCCCTTCAGAGAAAGCTCATTCTTTTCAGTCATTATCCATTCAGATTCAGGAAAGGAAAAAAGTGAATGGACCAAGTTACCCTACCCGGGACAGGCTTACCATGGCCCCACCCTGGACCCTTGGAGCTTGAAGGAGAGTGGCTGATGGCTGGCCCTTAGCTCACAGGGGTTAGGCATAGGCCTGCCCTCCTGGATGCCCACCACCCACAGGAGTCACTAAAGGGGTCGGGTGAAGGGCAGAGGCCCTGGCGGTCCATCCCCGGCTACCAAGGCTGGCTATTGTGTAGTGGCAAAATACAGTATTTGAAATCATTTATCCAATGAGGTTGTACAGCTTCTGAGATATTTTGATCAAACACTATTGTGTTTCCAAAGTAAATTAAAGAGTTGAAACTACTCATGCACCACATTTTTAACTATACTTTTTAACTCTGTTGTTCTTCAGATGACGGTGTTGGAGATATTTGTGAGTCTGACTTTGACCAGGACAAAGTGATAGACAGGATTGACAATTGTCCTGAAAATGCAGAGATTACCTTGACTGACTTCAGGGCCTATCAGACTGTTGTGCTGGACCCCGAGGGCGATGCCCAGATTGACCCCAACTGGGTTGTTTTGAACCAGGTATGGACATTATTATCACTGATCATTCAAATTTATTCATCATAGTCAGATATTTTTATATACACATGCTTGACTTTACTTGACTTTTGTGATTTTCCCAAGTGTTTTGTTGTCCAGCTTTGCTGTTTTGGTTCACTCTTACCACTCTCCTTGAATAGATTTCAGGCCCAGCAGGCAGCCTTTTATTGCCAAAAAGCTCTAAAAACCCACGCTAAACTACATGTTTAGACACATTTAGTCAGTAGCTGATGAACGTGGTGGTGCATTTAGCAGCTAATGTTCAGCAGATGTTGCCCTTGGGAGCTGGAAGAACAAAAGAATTGTGCTGAAAGCAGGGTGCTGATCTGTATTCAGTTTGTGGCCAGAAACAAAAAATAAAATAAAATAAAATCAGAGCTGCTAAATGTGTATATAAGCCACTTGCCAAATCAACTTGAAAGGTCATGTTGTTCACAGTGTGTTAAAAAAAAAAGAGTCACGGCAGCTTTAATTCATGGCTAAAAAAAAAAGTAAGAGTGCAAGCACATTTTAATAAACTTGAAATACAAATACAAGTTTTTGCAATTAAAAGTTTCACATTATCATTTAAAACATCTCTTCCTTATCAGGGAATGGAAATCGTTCAGACCATGAATAGTGATCCGGGACTTGCTGTCGGTAAGGTGTATTTACCTTTTTTACCTTAATATCACTTTTAGTGTCATGTGCAAGAAACTACTCGTCGTATCTAATGTGCTAATTATTCTTTCTGATGTCAGGTTACACGGCTTTCAGCGGAGTGGACTTCGAGGGGACATTTCACGTGAATACAGTCACTGATGATGACTACGCCGGCTTCATCTTTGGTTACCAGGACTCATCCTCCTTCTACGTGGTGATGTGGAAGCAGACTGAACAGACCTACTGGCAGGCAACCCCCTTCAGAGCTGTGGCCGAGCCCGGCATACAGCTGAAGGTGAGAGGACGAGTCATCTCACTTTAGTTTTAATCACTCGACCTGTTTTACACATTCTTGTTTTCCTTCTGCTTCCACGATTGCCTCACTTGTCTCTGCTTCTGTGTCAGGCTGTGAAGTCTAGATCAGGCCCCGGGGAGCATTTGAGAAACTCACTGTGGCACACGGGAGACACCACCGACCAGGTGCGCCTGCTGTGGAAGGACCCGAGAAATGTGGGCTGGAAGGATAAGGTGTCCTACCGCTGGTACCTGCAGCACCGCCCGCAGGTTGGATACATCAGGTATTGTAAAATTCTTACAGCTTCCTAAATTTTCTTGCCAAGAACAAGACGAGATGGTCACCACTGTGTGTAGGTGCAAACTGTATGTTCAGCCACTGGAAAGCCAGGCTGGCTGTTTCTTAGTCTTAATAGTTGTAATTTAATAACCAAGGTAAAAATCCCTTGTTGTGCTTTGTGCAGAGCCCGCTTTTACGAAGGAACTGAGCTGGTTGCAGACTCCGGCGTGACCATCGACACCACCATGAGAGGGGGACGACTTGGCGTGTTCTGTTTCTCACAAGAAAACATCATCTGGTCCAATCTGAAATACCGCTGCAATGGTAAGGAAATTAAACACTGCAACAAAATTTTAAAATGGGATAAAAATGTCTCTAGCTTCATCCTAATTTGGTGTTTAGTGCAGGTAATTAGCAGATAACTATGCTAATATGCCGATCATTTGATCAACATTTTACCAGAGGGCATTCTCAGCCTCGCGTAACGTGCAGCATCTTCCTGCATGACCTCTGAGACTTGTGTCTGCGACAGCTTTATATTCCATCTTGTTGCATAAAGACTGCAGCTGTGAAGAGAATTAGTTTGACCTCATTGCATATGAGATTTTAAGCTCGTCTCATAACGCCTAACTTGTCACTTCCGCAGACACCATCCCAGAGGATTTCCAGGAGTTCAGCACTCAGCATGGCGTTGACTCGCTCTAAAGCCAACGGGAAAAAAAATACCACTGCAGAGCTACAAGGAATGCATCAATGTGTATGTGCGAGTGTGCGCACGTTTGTGTGTGCTTGTGTGGATGCCTGTGTCTGTGTCCGTGTTTTGATGTTTACAGCTTTTGCGCATACATGGCCACAATCTTTTTACTGTGTGTGTATTTTCTCATGCTGTCTCATTCCTCTTAAATCTCCTCTCTCTCTCGCTCTCTCTTTTTGTTTGATGATCATTTTCTCAAAGACACGAGCTGAGCTTTTAGTCTTAATGGATTTTATCAAATACAATGCAATATGACATGACACGAGGACAAAAGAAACAGAAAAACGGGTGCCTAAAGTGGAAGAAAACAAGCCCGGGTAACAACAGTAGAAGCTAATTGAAACTCTTGTAAATACAGATTAGATTACCTACAACACAAACCCAGGAGGATTCATTAACACACATTATCCACCTTTGTTTATGTTTCATTATGTGACTGTGATGTAAAATTGGCCCCTGTAAAAATCCTGCATATTTGATTTTTACCCTTTTGTATCTCTGTCAAGATTTTTTTTTAAATATAATCTTTTTCACAGTTTCCTCATTCAAAAAGTTACAAATGGACATGATGAAGAGTCTCTGGTGTAGATGGCAATGTGCATTTGATGCATTTGATCTGCTGCACAGTTATTTTAGTTATTTTACCCAAACTTCAGTTTTTAGCCTTTATATTCAGAAAATTCAAGTCTCTTTTATTTTGCCTTCTACCCTATACTCTTCTTCTCTTCCTCTTAGTGCCTTATTCATGGTCAAATCATCTTGTAAGCTGAATCCTTACCAAAAAATGTAGACACCATAACACTGCCATCCTTTAGTGCTGCATACAGTTTATTAGTTTTGTTTCCCCTATACTTGGATTTGTTCTTTTATTATGTTTTTTTCATAATAAATTCTACATTTTCCCAAGAAATAAAGTGTGATGTAATCATATAATAATTTTTACTACTACACAGAAGTCATATTTGAATGCTTTTTGGATATACAGCACTTAACAGATTTCTTAGACCACCTGTCATAAAAACCAAGAAAATATTTCGAAAACTTTTTTTAAAACTGAAAAACATGTGTTTCCATTTATTGACATATAATAAATTAAATTCACATTTTTATACCCAAATTTGAGCCGGTACATTTCTTCACCCTTTCTTGTAATTCAGTCAATTTGAACATTCATAGATAATAACAATAATTGTATTTTAGCATTAAAAACATAATTTCATCATTAGGATTAACCATTAAAGAAATATAAAATGATTTTGGTAATTACCAATACTATTAATATAGGACAGCTATGACATAAACCTTAGACTGGGTGGTGGGTCATTGTGTTTGTGGGGTCATTGTGGGTTTTTTCTTTATGTTTTGTATTTTTATAATAGCTACCAGAAAATGGGCTGATCATGTTTCTGGTCTCGCTCCCTCTAGAAGGTCAGTTTAGTTCTACGTGGTTTTCTCTTTCTATTATTTGACCCTTAAGATTTTGATCATTTCACTTACATATATATGTAGTTATGAACCTGGTCAAAATAAAGGGCTTTAAAATACATGAAAATGTGTATTAGTTTTTTCATTATAATGTGTAGAAGTATTTTCTATGTAGCCCACTAATTACTTTGAGATATGGATATGTTGTGTACATATAAAGGACATTTTGCTGTTACTTGGTTTTGTTATTTTATAAGTTGTACTAGTCTGGTTTGTTTGACTGGGTTCAAGAATCATACAGAATTTTTAACATTATATATTTTTTAAAAATCATGCATGCGTGCCTTCATTACTTTTCAAGGATGGGCAATTAATTATCCCAAGGGGCTACATGTGAAACTGGGACTGTTGTGGAGGGCCACACCAATAAGCTTAATTCATTTCTGCTCAATAACAATGTTATCTCTTTATTAGCTTATTGACTCCATGACAGTCTTAGCTCCTCATGTGACCCCTTAGGAAAAATGAATTGCCCACCATTTACACAGAAAGTGCTATTTTATTTTGATCAAAGGGTCCTAAAATGCCACTGTAAATCACTCTGATGGAACATTTGTTAATTAAAGAATCAGGCAGACCACATGATGCTTCTGAATCTCACCAGTGGGAACTTTGCATTCACCTGGAGGTAGAGCTGTTTTATGGTGAGCTGAGACCAGAGATTGGATAAGCTTTTGAAAATTTGATTTGGAAAAAAAATATGCAAATTCAGATAAGGTGCCACACTTTCCATTGTGACAGGAATTTAAAATGCTGCAAATGGTGTTCAAGAGCAGCAATTGTGACCGCCACTTTTAAGATGCAGCAGCAATCTGCAAAACTGTGTGTGTGTGTGTGTGTGTGTGTGCGTGTGTGCGTGTGCGTGTGCGTGTGTGCGTGTGCGTGTGCGTGTGTGTGTGTGTGTGTGTGTGCGTGTGTGTGTGTGTGTGTGTGTGTGGGAGGGAACAAAACCCCAAGGGGCCTTATCAAAAAAATAAACTCAAACAGTGAAAAATCAGCAGTCTACCAACAGCGGAGTGTTTTTGAAGATAATAGTCTTGTTGTCTGAAATACCTACGGACACATTCTTTGTTTGATGGCAGGTACTGAGAAAAGTTATTGATCATTTTCCTTCTGATAGCCTGGCTTTTTTGTTTGCAGTTTGAAAACTTCTGCAGAATCGTGTTGAGTAGTTTCCATATTTGTTGCCTGTTTGAAAATTGCTATTGTAGCACGGAGGAAAAGAGGTTACCAGCAGAGCTGAAGAGATCAAGGGGTTCATTGCAAGCTGCACAGCATAAACACACCCGGGCTTTCATTGCTGAGAATTGTGACCAACAATGTTGACGATAGAACAGTGGGAAGCTCTTTGGAAAATCGGCTTTGATCACTCCTTCAAAATGAATAAATAAGGCAGGTGGGGGAGAGGAAACTCCATGGCAAAGTGGCAGCCAGGTTTCGATTTCAGCTCACAAGTCTCTGTCGGAGTTGTTTCCACCTCAGGGGGCATGAGAGAATCATTCACTGATTTTTATGATTTTGACTTGTCTGTAATTTGTGATGAAGCAGAGAGTGGATGACAAAACCTGATAACATCAATGACTGTGCTGTGCCACACAAGAACTTTTTAATGAACATACAGACAGAGGGGGGGGTTCTTTGTAACTTAATTTTGTAACACAACAAACAAAAAGCTGATGCCGGTAACAAATCAAGAGTCTTTAACCGTGCTGGCAGCTCTGTGAGGCTGCACAGCGGTGCTTTGAACTAGTGTTGCTCTCACCTTGAGATGTCACCATCAGCTGAACATTAAAACTCTGGGGATCACCGAAGATGTTGAAAGACATTGGCCGCAAATCATTACCGTCCATATGAGGTGTAGACGCTGTGTTTCGTTGGATATACGAGTATTTCTTCCTGATGAGGGGATCACCAACGTCTGATCGCTCATCCTCTGCGCACTGTAGATCTTGAGGTATTCGCCGAAGGTACGAGCTCTGAATATCAATACCGTCACTGAGGCAGTTGCTTTTAGCAGCGGAGCTCCCCTCTCTGGAGAACTGCTGTCAGCTCACCTTAAAGTTCTTTCATGTTAAAATTCTGCAAACTTGCCATTAAAACCACAGAATATGGTCTGATGTTATCATAATCTCAAAGATTGAGGTGCTGCTGAGTTAGTAACCCTGTGTAGTTTAAACAGTATATTGAGTAATGGCCATAAATGGTAAATAAAAGATTAATGTAGGCCCTATGATGTTAAAGTGAAGCCCTGCTTTCAAGCTTTGAATGTGCTGCATGTATGTATGCATACTGTCTATGTATCAAAGATCATCCATACTGTATGGGTTCATCACACAGGCACAAATTTGCGTGATAATTGCATTACAAAATGTGTAAAAATAAATAAATAAATAAAAATTTAGAGCATTTTGACTCATTCAAGTTTGCTGACTTGAAAGGAGGTGATGCAGTGCAGACAGCTAGTAGCCACTTATCTGTAAAAGTGGCCTTGCACTTTGCGGTGAAAGCATTATTAAAGTTTAATGGGTGAGTTTGGACAAAAAAAATACCCCTGTGCAGTTGTCACAAAGGGCTAAAACAACTATAGAAAGAAATGTTGTTGTTTGTAAAGAGCTGTTATTTCTGCTGTACCATTTCAAACTGTGGTTTTTGGCAGTTCCTGCATTGGCTTGAGTTTTCAGCACCAAGACAGATTTTTCTTGCTTGGTAAAGACAAATCTATGAACTGGCCTTAATAAAATGAATATCACTAACAGGGACTGCTTAGGTTTACTTCTAGACAGATGTTGTCATCAGGAAAAATTCATTTAAAGATGCTCAACCTCATTGTGGTCCAAGCAGCACAGTAGTGTGGTGGTTAGTAATGTCGATGATGGTCGAAACCACTGGCCGGATAGGGTCTTTTTGTGTGGAGTGGTTGTATGGATTCACTCCAAGGACTCCTGGTTTCCTCCCACAATCCAAAAACATGCATTGGTTAGGTCAGTGGTTCCCAAACTTTTTTTGCTAGGCCCCCCTTTGTTTTACAAGAGAATCCTCGCCCCCCCACAAACTCATCGTCCAACCACACACACCCATATTTTGTTTTCAAACTCCATTGCAGTTTATTCCACACCTCAAACCTTTTGTAAACAATTAAACAAATAAAAGTTAACTGCAATAAATTACAGGCTGCAATAAAATAACCCACTATCACCGACAAAATTTGTTCGCCCTGCGTCGCGAGCATTCGCTGCGCACGGAGTGCGGATCCAGTTTACTTCCCCTCCATTACAGACAATTAGACGTGGAAGTAGTGATGTTTCAATTTTGTAAAAAAGTGAAAAATGAGTGTCGTTACATTACCATTCAGTTTGAGTGTTACAACAGAAAATTATATATTTATTGTTCTCACGTGGTATCGGACGGAATTATTTTAACAAACGAAGGACATTTTGCCTGATAATTATTTTTATCCTCCTGTAACTTTACTGTATGAAGAGCTAAAGCCTCCAAAGTTTCAGGAGTAGTTAGTCGTTATAAGAAGTGTTTGTGAACTAAAAATCAAGAATGTGGGATACTGTTTGTCCATGATTTGGACAGCCCAGCGTGTGCTCCCGACGCAGGGGAAACAAATTCTGTCGGTGATACCTACCATGTCACAACCGTTG
>VUQG01036666.1:12245-27274 GCA_015106755.1 Etia nguti
AAAAAAAAAAAAAAAAAAAAAAAAAAAAAAAAAAAAAAAAAAAAAAAAAAAAAAAAAAAAAAAAAAAAAAAAAAAAAAAAAAAAAAAAACACTGTAGAATATCAAAGTTTAAGTTATAGATCATTTGACACAAAGTCACTGTGTTGAATGAGTTCTGTGTTTTGGACCTCTGTTGGAGGTTTTCTCTGCATGTGTTTTTTCACACATCCTTATAAAAAATTAAAAAAAATTCTACTTAATTTTCAGCAAGTGCAGTGTTTGTTTACGCTTCAATAAAGGCTGTGATGTCACCAATCGCCATGAACTAAACCATCTCTTGGCCCAGTCAACACTGTGATACTGCACCGCAACAGAAAAGCAAAAAGCACATTTGTTTACAATCGCTCAGGCAGACAAGAAGAACACAATAAATCACATGTAATGCACATGTTCACGCCGTGTTTGCGGCTTCTGGTGCACATCCAAAGACTAATACAATTTTCACATAATACGACCATAGACGACCTCTCAGCTGAATAAAAAAAATGAAGCACAAAGTCTTTGACTGGGGAAGTGAGTATTACAGTGAAGATACGTGGTTTTTTCCTAATACAAACTTCCCCAAAATGTGCACCAAAAAATAAAAATAAATAAAAGTAAGCCACAACAACAGTAATACTAATAATCATTAAAAAAAAAAGTTCTCTCTCCGCAACCAAAGGTCTTAATATAACTGAGTGGAGACAGTAATGTGTGAATTTGTATTTTGAAAGCACTTTACAGACTGTCCCTGCGCGCGCAGTTTACAGTTTTATGCGGCTCGCTTTGATGAAACTGCTTCCAACCTGTTGTTCAATTTAACTGGAGGGACATGCTGAGAGATTCTGCAACATTTTTCTTATAATAATTCAGGAGTCTTTTCAGCTCTTTGCAGTAAGAAGAACTGAAATGTTGAAGTGATAATAAGAATAAAAACAAACAAACAAACAAATCAAAAATAAAACATTGAACACCTAACTGATCGGCCTGCCTGTGCAAAGACTCTGCGTTCCCTGATTTGTGTCGCATGTTGCAGATTTGCCAGGTCTCTCGGACAGATGGATGAAACTGGATTCAGTGTGTAAATACTGTGTGTATATAGACTGAAAATCTGGGACAAACTGGACTGTTTGCAGGTATGACATTCAGGCAATTAAACAACAAATATATATCTATCTCTATATATGGATATATATATATAGAGAGAGATATTAAAAACAAAAACAAAACAAAAGAAACCCACAACAAGCCACATTCAGCTACGCTGCTGTCGCACATATCACTCAAAAATATTTAGATGGACAGATCATCTGACTACAGTCAACGTAATACCAAGTGGTTTAAAATCATAAACAGTCCTTAGAGCGTGTGCTTGTTTTGATTGTGATTGCTGTCATCGATTCCATTGCTCTCGGACAGTACCTCTTGCTCCACGGTGTGAAATTTGACTTCAGAGAAGCCTCTGTTCTTGTGGCCCTGAGACCAGTTGCAGCACAGGATCTCCTTGAAGGTCCTCCTCATGTCTTGGTCCCTGAAGCAGTAGATGATGGGGTTGACGAAGGAGTTGCACTCTGCCAGCACCAGACAGTATTTCTCGAGGCCTAGCACCAAACTCTTGTCATAGTTCAGACCATCGAGCAGCAGCACGACCAGTGCGGGTGTCCAGCAGACCACAAAGCAGCCTACAGAGTTGGGGGGAGAGGAAAGGGAGGGGCAAGTTCAATGGAAAAAAATAAATAAATAATGGAAAACAACAAACAGATTAAAGAAAAGTTACTAAAAGAAAAAAAAAATTAACAGTTGTAAAGAATTTAAAGGTGTAGGGGGAAGCATATTAGGGAAAGTGAAATTCCTTTGTAGGAACACACGATTCCATTATCAGGATATTGATTAGCCAGTTCAGTAGACTGTTCAGTATCAGTATCTGCACACTTTTCTAGCACGCTCAGCACTAATATATGCAAAACTACCAGCTGCAAAAATAGTTAAAAGATGTGAGAACACACACTCAGGTGCATAGTGCTTTATGTGTCTCTCAGAGCCATAACTGTGGACTTGCAAAAATATCCTCACTGTCCTGATTACCTTGCTCACAGGTACAGAGGTTCCAAGTCCATATTGTCAGTAGTGTCATGTAGGCAGGAAAAAAAGCAGTTTTCTGTCATGGTAACGAAACTATGCAGCTCCCTGTCAGGACATGCTCTGGCTTTTCCTCAACTTCCTTACATGCCAGAGCAACTGAATCCTGGCTGCTGAGCGACGGGAGAAACACTTGTGTGTTTTTCGGGGGGTTTCAATTTTAAGGAATTTAATCGAAAGTTCAAAATGGATCAGAACGAGACAGTGATCTGGACAGAGAGAGTAGAGCAGCCAAGGAGCAAGGCTAGTTTAGAAAACAAGAACGAATCAGTGGGAGGAAGAGAGCAGTTAATGTGTGCGTAAAGCCCATTTAAACAGGAACAGACACGGAAAGAGACGAGCCTGCACGGGCCGGGGAGGCTGGCTGCGTTTCTGAGAAGATCAAGATAAACTTTTCCCTCGAAGCCCTGTCCTCGGCACAAAAAGAGGAAGTAAAAGTTCAGTAGGATTCAGTAGATCGCAATGGTTTGCATTGTGATCACTTAGTGAGACCATTCCTGGTGGGCGTTTGTGTAGCTGACAGGACTGCTCTTAGTCACCGATTCTGTTCATAATCTTTATGGACGGAATTTCTAAGCACAGCCAAGATTAGAGGGTTGTCTCAGGATCTCGTCTCTGCCTTTCACAGATGATGTGGTTCTGTTGGTCCCATCAGGTGGTGACCTTCAGCTTGCACGGTGATAGTTTGCAGCTGATTGCAAAGTGATCAGGATGAGAATCGGCACCTCCAAATCTGAAGCCATGGTTCTCATCCAGAAAAGGTTGGAATGCTCACTCTAGGTTGCTGCTTCAAGTATCTCAGCGTGTTGAGTGAAGCAGAGAACAGACTGGTGTTTACACTATGACAGTTTGCTGTGGTGAACAGAGTTGAGCGTGAAAGCGAACTGAACTGATTTACAGGTCAGTGACTTTCAGCCTCGTCCCTTGCACACAGAGATTTTTAAAACTTGGGAGTGAATTAGCATCACATCGTTCAGAAAGTTTTTAGCATATTCAACCAGAGTCCTTCACAACCAATGTTCGGGACACACACAAATATATTACATCTTATTTTCTCAAAAGTAATTCAGTTAAAATGTATTTATATAGCGCCAAATCTCAACAACAGTCACCTTCAAGGCGCTTCATTTCATACTGTAAGGTAGACACTCTACAATATATATTACGGTAATTACTTGCCAGAGAAAGTAGTCTATTACAATGCTTGTTACATTATTTTCTTGTTAGTCCATAACGCATTGTCTCATAATTAACAGTTAACAATATAAACCTTAGGTTACAGTCCAACACGCTGACACAAATCCCTGTCCTAATAAGGACACACGTAAGAGCTTTCTTTGAGTGTTTACATATGAACACAAAATTAGCAACACAAAAAACCACTGAAAACCAAGATTTCAAAGTGATCTCCACGGTGACTCTACTGTAGAAACATGAACAGGTAGAAATGGAGGATGCAGCCTGACTGCTCATCACTGCTTTTGTTACCTGTTCAAAAGCAGTGAACAGGTAACAGGAACAGGCCTGGCTGCCGGGCTGGGGTCGGCCTTCACTCAGCTTTGTCACCACTTTGGGTTCTTTAAAATCTTTGTGTTAGCATGATATCTGTGCAGATGTTTATAAAGAGCCAAAATTGTGTTGGCAGTTTAATTCGGTTCTTTGTGTCCTGGATGTGGTTCAGGACACAACGCACTTCACTAACTTTCACCATACATACATGTGTCTGTGCAGAATAGCAGAAAGCTTGCATACAAAAAGCTGCTGTGTCTTAATAACATTGCTTAAAGCAAACTTCTGTTTTAAATGAAGCTGAAAGGTCAAAGTTATCTCCCAAACATAACTATTTGACTTGATATGTATTGTGTGCACTCCCTTACCCAGGATCATGGAGACTGTCTTCATCAGGTTCATCATGGTTTCTCTCTGTCTCGTCGTCGAGGTGTGCTGTGACATCTGCCTGCCCTTGTGCCTCACATAGAGAAAGATCCGGGTGTATACGGCCACCATGATGGAGAAGGTCATTAAGTTAAGAACAGCCCAGAATATCAGGAAGCTGCGGTGGTACAGCGGTGCCATGGTGGAGCATTCGCTCAGATGGCACATGCAGTTCCAACCCATTTGGGGAACCAGGCCCATGATTATTGCCACCAGCCAAATTAACAGCACGACTATGAAAACACGCCGGGTGCTCATGCTGCTGTGTAGCTGGACGTTGAAGATAGTCTGGTGGCGCTCCACAGCCACGAATAGGAGGTTGAGGACTGAGGCTGTCAGGCTGGTATTTATCAACCCCTGACGAGTAAACCACTGGTTCAGTGATAGCTTTATAGTCCAGGGACCAGTATGAAACATCATGTGGAGATATGCAAAACCTAGGAGGAGGAAAGTGAGGAGATCTTTTACTCAGAGGTAAACTGTTTACACTGTTACATTCTGTGTTGAGTCTACCGTTGTTACCCAGAGCAGGACAACCTTTGGAATCTCTTTACATGACATATGAGGATGTCAGAGACTCACCACAGTAACATGCTATCGCTGCGGTCAGTACAAACTTAGCTGAAAAAGTCAGGAGTACTATTAAATAAAACTCGAAAGGTTGCCTGACTGTCCAAGAAGCCCCAACTTTGTATTCATGGTTTGTGTTTAACAGATCCCCATTGCTTTTCAATGGAAACTAAACAAGTGTGAGAATGTGTTTCTACTTTGCACTACTTTCTCTTTGTGAAGGGTTTTCTGTGAACTTAAAGTTATTTCACAAATGGTTTTACAAAAATAAATGAAAAAAAAAAGTTACCTGCAAAAAGGTCTGCCAAAGCCATATTACCCAACAAGTAGTAGATGGGAAAGTGAAACCGTCTGTTTTTGAAAATGGCCGCTATGACCAAAAAGTTGGAAAATATAACAATGAAGCAAACGATCAAACCCAGCGTGACAATAACATAGTCACGCTTTTTCCACTCGGTATTAATGGGCTTTCCACTGTTGTTGTAGAAAAATTCGATGGTCTCATTGTCGTGGCAGGTACCGGTTATGTTACCCATCCTGAGGCGTGACCGGGGCGTGGGATGAGAGAAACGTTGATGAGCAGAAAGAGCAGGGTGGTGTTGCAGATGCAGAGTAGAAGAGAAGGACTAAGGCACCACTGAGACTCGCCACATTTGGAGGTTTGAAGATCGGCATGCCATTAGCTGTGCAGGTGAGGACTGGAGTTATCCAGAAGTCTGAAAGCCTGGGGACTTCACTGGATGCTGGATGCACATCTACATTCTGGAGAAGAAGTAGTAAGTTTGAGCAAACATTAAATTATGCATAACAGTTCAAAATCAGTGATGAACAATAATTAACAAATTATAGATACTGATGATAATGACAGCCACTAATGATAGCCAACACAGATGTTACATGGCAAATATTTAACTTAAAATTTTCAGTATTTAGAGAATAAACATTTAAAATAATGTAGTTTGACAAGATTAAGGTAAAAAGGAAGTACACCCATATTCGGATGACATAAAATAATCAAGTCTTTACCAGGTCTTAGGATTAGGTAAATACAGCCTGAGATAAACACGACATCTCATTACTTAAAAAAAAAAAAATTTTAACAAAAATGCAGAATAAGTGTATGAAAAACTAAGTAGACCTTATAACTTGAAGTAATCATTTGCTAATTTACTTTATCAGTCTCTCACATCACAGCGTAGACATTTCTTTACATGGTTGTTTCAGTTCATTGCAGCTTGCTGGTAGTCATTTATGCTCTCTCAAAGTCTCCATCAGGTTGAGGTCTGGACTTTGACTGAACCATTGCAACACCTCGATTCTTTTTTCCTTTTCCAACCAAAGTTACCGGCTGTGCTTGGGATCATTGTGCTGTTGCATCACTCAGTTTAGGCCAAGTGTTGGCTGTCATATGACCTCACATTTGACCCTAGAATCCTTTGGTATACTGATGAGTACATGGTCAACTCGGGCAAAAAATCAACACAACTCCACCACCATGTTTGACAGCTGGGGTTGGAGGGATTTGAGGGAATACATGTTTGGTTTTTATCCAAATGTGGTGCTGTGGATTATGGCCAAACAACTTTACTTTGGTCTCATCTGCCCAAAGGAAATCATTATAAATATGTTCTAAATCTTAGATTTTAACAGGGGCATTTTACCATGACTAGAAAAATCAGACTATTACTGGAAAACCGTGACAAACATAAACAATGTTTATCATGCAAAATAGTTGTGGCTATTGTCCCTTGTGGCTTATCCCGCCTACGCTAAATGCTTTGAAACTTATATTATACTTATATTCTTTCACAGTAAAAAGGTAGGGCAGCAAGATCAAACTGACTTTGCACCAATACAAATGAGCACTTTATTAACGCCACCTTCATCAAATCTATGTACTGAAGGCAGTATCTACATAGATGTCCTGATGTATGACTTTCCAATATTATCAAAAATACAGAGGCTCTTCTTCCTGTTAAACTAATGCAGACGTGCTGACATGACTTATTGCAATGCACTACAAAGCATGCACCCAGACAGCAGTTCTCCAGCCAAACACACACTTATTTACTAATCCTAGAAAGATGGCCCTGTTTGGGAACAGCGTTTAGCTGCGATAATAAAGTTGACCCAGCCAACAAAGATAAAGCAGTATGCAAGATTTGCCCCCACGTAAGCTGTGGATAAACAGGGTACCTCTCCTTTCAGTCCTCTGATGCATCAGTGTTGTGCTGCAGAAAATAAGTTTGAGTGCACAGCAACTCTTTTCCTGTTCAATTAAACGGAAATCGATTTACATTATCAGAGAAGTAATTGCTGGAAGCGAGTCGCATCATTTTTTTTTGTGGTTCGGAACATCTCAGACTATGTGCACATTTAACCAGCATTGTGCATTGTTGAAATACGCGAGTGGCATTTCTTGCATCAACTATCTGATTAATCAACTTATCCAACGCATCCTTAGTTACTGAGCCGTCTCCAGCAGCTCAGCTTTAAGGTTAAGGTTTGAAGCCCCAACGAAAGGTTATTTGCCTTTTTTCGCAGAAAATAGAAATAAGGATCTATACATTTAGCACAGAATCACATCGTAAGTAACTGTGCCCCGTACAAACCAGAAAACCTTGATTTGTAAGAAAAGCAACGTTATATACTATGTTCATATACTACAACTGAGTAACTCCTGACATGTCACGACAAGAACAGGCAAGGCTTTAAATGACTGTAACTGAAACCAAACACAGCCCAGATCAAAAGTCGACCATCGCTTCAAGACACGCATTCAAAACGCAACCAACGACTGACTTTAATCCTCTATTTATGGTAAACCTGCACATGCTGCACAGTGTGCTCTTATTTTGAGTCAGCAACACAACCTCGCACAGTCTCCACTCTCCTGTGAGACGCAGGACTGCACGACAACACTGCAGTGCCGTCAGTTCCAAGTTCAACTCTCCCAACAATGGAAACAGCAGAGCTGCTCCCTACAGAAGAGACACACCTCACAATTACACAATCCAGCTATGTAACTCAATCTTAATCCAAACATGCACCACACACACACACACACATAAGCACACACCCCAACACATACACAGCTTCCTCAGCTCTGCATGTGGCAATTATCTCTCCTCTCAGCCGCTTGTGGCATCTCCCCCCATCTCCCCTATAGTCTCCTCCTCTACCACTTCCCCTTCTTTCCGTTCCCTAATCTCCACTTGACTTTTCTTCCTCCTCTTTCTCTTATCACCTTCTCTCTTCTATCTCCCCATCTTTGCTTAAGCTGTTTGTAGCTCTCCTCTCATTTCTTTCCTCTCACATACACTCCACTGTTCCACCGTCAAACATGAGACAGAGACAGAAGCACTCCTCTCCATACGCAGTAACAACCTGGACATCCTGTCTTCCCTCCCAAAATACAAATAAATAAATATACAAAACACTGCTTCAAAAGAAATTGCTTTCCACACCTCTCTGGACCCCCTACCAACCCGAACACCACTGTTCTTAATGCAGTGACTCTGCAACACACAGACACAAACAACTAACATCTTGAGGATCAATGTGAGATTCACACAGCTGCAAAATTAATGTATAAAACATACTAACCACACATGTCTGAAGGGACACACTGTAGCCCAGAGTTCCCTTCAGTAGAGCTGGCTGTTTGATCAGATTTTAATTTCAATTATAATTTTGGCTTTTAGTGATTATGAAAATAAGACAACAGGAATGAAACAATTACCTTTTTGCAACTGTTTCGTGACCTCTTTCTGTTTTGTTTTTGCTAAAAACCTTATAAATAAAGAACATCACTTCCCTTTTTCAACCTCGTGGTTGAAGAAGCTCGTGGTTGCGAGGTGTCGACTTGGGCATAAGTCAGCTGCTTTCTTGGCCTCTTGTTACCCCTGTCTGCATCTGCAGACATCCTGCTGAAGAAATCAGTAGGTATAGGTGGCCCTACCAAGGCAGACTTTGGTTAAAAATTCAACTTAATCAACCACCACATTTTTCAGTTATTTAGTTTTTAATAAATTCCGTGAGTTCATGATTAATGATGTTAAATACTCAAGATTATGAAATAATTGTCACTGTGCTTTTTGCCTTCGGGTTAATTGAAGATGAAGGCTAATTGAGTAGCCTTAGTTTTCAGTGCTAGGTTTTAGCATTGTTGGTAAAAGCAGCCCAACCTCAAAAATACTTTTTAGTTCAATGTTATTTATATACGCCAAATTACAACAACTGTTGCCTCAAGGCACTTTATACTGTGCGGTAAAGACCTTAAAATAATAGAGATAAAACCCCAACAATCAGACGACCCCCTCTGAGCAAGCACTTGGTGACAACGGGAAGAAAAAAAACGCCCTTTTACCAGAAAGAAAACTCCACCAGAACCAGGCTCAGGGAGGAGCAGCCATCTGCTGCAACCAGTTTCGGATTTCAGGCCTAATATGTAAATGATCCTTTCAGAGCTTCCCTATTCGTTATATTTAAATATTTGGCATTGTCCATTTTAGGGTAACAGATAGCTGGAGCATTTCTAAACTGTCATGGGGTAAGAGGTGGGGTACTTACAAGCACCCGGATTTTAACCCAGGACCTTTTCACTGTGAGGCAATTGTGCTAACCACTCCATCACCTTGCAACCATATATTAAGTAATCATCTATTATAGTTTAGCAACTGCATCTCTCTTGTCGATACATTTACCTCCTGTATACACAAACTCAGAAATAGTACAATTTCCACCTGCACTGCATTCATCTCTGTGGTCGCAGCCACAGTCTTACCATCAGGGGTTATGGATCTTATAGATTTCCAGATTTCTTGCAGCCTGCAGGCTATATGGAACCTAGCATCTTCAGGTCAAAAGCTTGCTTCTCTAATCTTTAGCTTATCCTTGCCCCACTGGGAAAATAACAGACCTGAAGCCGCTTCACTAAACCTGCTGTGTTTTCGCTTCTGGTGCTTTCCTTTAGAGTGGTAATCTAAAAATTCCTCTTGGTTTTGTGTCTTTATATTTAGCTTTCAAGGTTCATTGCTGAGTTGCTTCTTTACTACCTTTGCTAGAGAGATGGCCTGTCAGTCAATTTCCTTGGACTTGGTTTTGAGAATTCAGTTTCTTTAGATGGGGCCACTGATTTTCAGCATAAGCGGCACTATTTCTGAACACATAAATATGTTCACTAGACAAAATGGAAATGCTTTGCTTGTCTGATTCGGATTTTTTACATTTCTGCACATGGAAGTAATGGGAACTGGCACACATCACCATGGTATCAAAACCTCCAAGTTGTTAAACCTGTACTTATTTTTGTGAAAGGTGAGGACAGAAAATTTTTGGCACTGAATCAAACACCTAAGTTAAGGTTAATATTCAAACATGGCACACAGTTCCCAGCTGCATCATTCCCATATCCGTTTGTCTTGTCTTATCCAATTTCCTTCGCACCAGCCCTCACACCACCTTTAATTTAAGCCAAATAGTTCGTCTTGGGAACCCTGCCAATGTGTAGGAAGTACCTCCATGACTCTGCAGTAGAAAAGAAGGTGTTTCTAAGAATACTGAACTTCGGTAGCTACAGTCAAAGATTTCACTGCAGTTTTTCTTCTTTTTCCAATCCTAAAAGAGGATGAGGCGCCTTCATTTTCCCCTGCCAAGTGTTCCTGAGATCTACAGCTACAAGGTAACTGAGTTAACAGATAATCACATAACAGCAACCCCCCCCCATCCACACACATACGTACAGACAGACACGCACACTTCATCGCTGTCCTATATGAGATAAATGAGCATCATCAGCCCCCTACCTCCCTGCTAACAGATTAATGTGTAAGCGTATCCCTGGTCCCCCCCTCCTACGCATCCTTCTCACTTTTCTAACACACAAACACACACACACACAATGAGACACACAACTCACACATTTCTCAGTCGCCTTATGTCAGCTCGACAGTGAATTTCCCTCCTCCGGTAGCACAGCAGATGATGCAAACGATTGGCACAATGTGCACTTACGCACATTAGCGTGCACATATGGATAAACACTCAGAAACACTCACACTTGTGCACAGACACACACGCACACACAGTCAGTGTTAGAAGCAGCAGACAAGCTATGACTGAGTCAGACATCAATCTCTTCATCACACGTCAAAACACATCCGCACACAGTGATGTACGTGCCGGCTACGCTAACAGATTATAGCCTGTGAAGTTGTAACCTGCTGTGCGCATCACCATCAGCCACAGCAGCAGCAACCAACCAGGACATGGCCATGTTCAGCACGACTGCCAGAACCAACAGTCACCCAACAAACACCCATGTGCAGCTTCCTCTCAGGGTGCTGGGTCACCATGAGCTGCCTGGTAACCTTTAATCACACGGCAAACACTGGCTCACATCCACATGTGCAAAGCAGGACAACGGATGTTCAAGCTGGACATTTACTTCATATACTCTTCATATACTTCAGTTCGGACCACTATAGTAAAAAAATCATGTAAAAAAATGAAAAGGATTGCCATCTGTAATCATGTTTAGTGGTATGCAACATCATTGCCCGTCCATGAGCAGCACCAAAACCCTCAAAGAGAACAGAACTGGGATGAAGATGGGTTGCAAAGCAGCTTGTAGATACACTTTAAGCAAGCTGAAGGGGCTTAAACAGCATAAAGAATGTCTGAAGAAAGTAGCATGTTGAACATTTGCCAATTGGATCCATAGAAGGGCATGACCTAAAGCTACACTCAAATCCATTATCTATCATGAGACTAAATAAAGCAAGTTTCCCCCTATGTTTGAAGTATCCATGTCATTGAGGTCAAAGAAGGAAAAAGAGAAAAAAAAAGATAGCAAAAAGCTATAAATCTATATATAAACTGTTAAAAAAAAATCCTTTCCACTCCATTTTTCATGTTATGTTCCCACAGCTTCTGTTATTCCCTGATTTAATTTAAGATCTAAGATATATTGCACAACTCAGGTGGATCCATTGCATCTCACTGCCTCTTAGAGACTCCTGAAAAACTTTTAAACTTACTGTTTTGATCTAAAATGAAGACAGATTCAACATCGGCATGGCTTTTTTTTCTTTGCTTAACATTCTTTCAGTCAGTCAGAAAGAGATTTTGCTGCACTATTTTTTTTAGCACAAGACAAAGTTTGCAAACTAGATGCAATGCTGGTTCTGCTTTGAAATCAAGAAGCAAAAAGACCACCCAGTGTGTGGGTTAATCATTAGAAACTACTTCGGGTGGATAAACTTTGCTCCCAGACTTTCTAGGCACATCAATTATGGCCGGGTGAGAAAAACCCAGGAAACAAAACTCAAAAAATAAAAAATTGTAAAAAACAAATATATATATATCAAAGCAAAGACGTGGCTTTGTTGTTGAAAGCCTAATAGAAACAGTATCTCAGCAAAAAAGCTGTGTTTGTGTATCCCACATGATCTCAGCCAACAACACTGGACCTCTGAACGCCTTCCACAAGTGCCTGGAAGTTTTTATCTCCTGAAATATACAAGTAGGGAGCTGCTGTCAATGCGGCAAGCTCCTTATCTTCCTGCAGAGCGTCTTTCCAACAGAGGAAGACGGCGCTCTGCTAAGAGGATTTCTATTTTGGTTTAATTTAATTTCTTAGCGGACAGGCGGATTGTAATTTGGTGGTTTCTCTATGAAAACGTGTTGGTCCCATAATCTAAATTTGTTTTAGTACAGATAGGGGATTCATTACGAACTCCAGGAGTTGCTGCTGTGTTCCTCTTTAATTCGGTGCGTGCGCGCTTATGTGCGCACACATACCTGTAATACTAAGAGCTGATCTGTAGTGTTGTTGTGTGTTTGTTGATGTGTTTGTTTATGCCTGCAGGCAACAGGAGTTTGTTTTGTGTGTTGTGATAAGCTCTCCTTTTATGCAGGGATGCAAACTTGTGATAGATTTATACATAACTCTGTAGAGTCTGTCTGTAATAAATATATTCCTCCAGAGGTTTGTCTTTCAGGTGCTGCAGAAACATTTTGCTACAAAGAATCTGCACTTTCTCAAGCTTGTGTGCCGTCTTTAACACAACACACATGTTGTATTGTGTCAGACTTCTCTGTATGTTGTCATTTATATTTGTGCATGTTCGTTTTACATGCTGCACTCTGTGTTTTTGTACCTGTAGTGTCGAGTGTCTCTCAGGGCTCGATCACTGGGGATGCGTTCACTCTCTCTCTGGTTGAAAGCGTACAGAGTGTACGGGTCGTCTCCGGGCTTCCAGCGCCGCGCGCTCAGGTAACTCCGCTCATCAAAGCCCTCCAACATGTCCTCCCACTCTGCATCTGAAATCTGCAAATCAGTCAAAGCCGTTAAAAAGAGAACTAGTGATCACATGTAAAAGAGAAATGCACTCTCATCATATTTGATGCAGTATAACAGAAGACAGAAGATGCAGTTTCTGTTTGTTTAATCTAAATATTAAATAAATCAATTTGCTCCGTTTTATTTCAGTCATATCAGCCTAGGTGATGAAAATGAAGCCAACAAGAAGTGCCAAACGGTCACTTGAGACAGGCTGCAAAAGTGAGTCAATCCCCTGAGATACCCATGAAAAAAAAATGTGTTTTAATGTGGCATAAAAAATGTGTCTTATCTTTAGAGCCCATCGCTCCTGTACTAGGACTAAACTTTTTTTTAACTCACTCATGTTGGATTTTCCTGAGCCTCAATGCTCGTCTGACGCGTGTAGCTGCTAGCTGTCTGCTGGGCCTTACCTTTGTTAATTTAAGTCACTAATCTGAAGCTCTGGTCTTTTGTGCTTCAGTTGAGGTGAATCAGAGTCTAGCACTGTATTAGTCTGACATGTTAAGTAGCGGACACGTGTGTCTTTGTGCTCCACCCACAAAGTTTATGGATTTTTATGTATGCTGTATTTAGTTAATAACTCTATTCTATTGTCTTAAAATGGCCATTTCTGGTTTCTGAACAATCTACATAGTGCAGTAGAAACCAGTTCGCTTGCAGTGAGTAAATGCATGAGGCAGTCAACACAACGAAAAGCTCTGTGTTCAAAATCATCTTTGACATATAAGAAAAGAGACGACGTGACGTAGTCTTAAAAAAAAGAAGCATCAGGTTCTGTTCACAGTTATCTTTTTCTATTTTATCAGTCATCAGAACATTTGAACTAGTGAACGTGGGATTCATTCACACATATTCCTTGCTGTTCATAGTAGAGGGCTTTTAAAAAGCATCTGAAGAGCTTTTAGGGGTCATTTTATTTAAGGGAGATTCAGAGAGCTTTTCAGTTCCTGCTTTTTGGTATTTAACAAGATGAATACTGAGCTTCAGTTTTTCATCCTCTTTGCTCCCTGCTTATTTTGTGACTAAATGCTGCATTTTTGTCTCTCGGCAGCTTGTTTGGTTTGCACTTTGATGTCGTAATTCTTTATTATGTGATGCTCTAAATCTGAACTATGCAAACAAACAACATGGAAAAGGGGTGCACCACTTTCCCTCTTCTTTTTACAGACACTTAAGGGCACAAATCAGCCAAATACAAATAACAACTTTTCACACATAGTGCCTGCATGTTATTGCATTGTTGCACTGCTGCCAACATTGTGAAAAGCCCAGTGTGGATGTAGCTTGTTAGCCAGTCAACAGATCAATGAGGCAATTAGTCATCAAGTCAGTCATCCAGCATGATGATCAATTAAATGTGTCAGTGCGGTATTGCATAAAACAGAGAGGCCCCAGTCACACAGGCCTAGACACCTGTCAGCAACTGTGTGGCAACCACCGGCCACGAGGGAAAAATGTACGAGGGAAAAATTCCCAGACCAGTTGGCAAGTGGTTACTGGAAGGTCACAGGTATACAGTGCAGAGGTACGCAGTGCAGTATTGCCTGCAAACACTGCAAACTGTGAAAAGTGCGACAAACTAGAAACAAACTGTTTGCCTTCAAAGTAAAGGATGCAATAAGCAATAAGGCACAACTTTTACTTTGAAGGTGAGCGTTCTTAGTTTCTGGTTTGCCTCACAAATTGGTAATTAGTAGTGAAAGTATCACTACCGCTCAGAGAGTACATGATGCATACATGGTGCAGTACACTCTTTGTGAGAGCAAGCAACCACTTGCCAGCTCGTTGGGGATTATCCATTTTTTCCATAGCAATCAGAGGTCACCAGGGGGTCATCAACTGGTCTCTAGACCTGTGGGACTGAAAGCCTAGTGATCGTTACTGGTGCTTACATGGAGTATTCTCAGTCTTCTAGCTTCTGAGTGTATTACACCAACGTAAAATTAGCATCAGAAAAAAATTAGCATCAGAAAAAAAAAAAAAAAATTGAGCTGAATTCATTGCTCTGATACACTGAGTA
>VUQG01036666.1:27294-48025 GCA_015106755.1 Etia nguti
TCACACCAAAAAAAAAAAAGAAAAAAAAAAAAAATTAGCAAAAAAAAAAAAAAAAAAAAATTGAGCTGAATTCATTGCTCTGATACACTGAGTATGTCCAACACAGGCAACACATGACAACTTTCAAATTAGCTCCAACAGATATGTTTAGGAGTAAAATCACAATGTGGGCTGTAGATACAGAATATTATTTTTCTCTTTGTGTTTAACAGTAGATTATTTTGTCAAAGGAGAGGTGGGTGTATGATGCTACAACTATAACCCCTCCAAAATCCTTTAAAAACTTTAACATTATGACTCTGCAATTCAGCTCACAGACTTTTCAGTTTTTTGCACATATTTACCATAAAATATGCAAAGAAACAATGTTTGATGCTCTTGTGGGTTTTAAGGGCTTTAAGAAAGAAGGGAAAACAAACAAACAAACAAAACCATCTGGTTCACCATTACTTTGTAATTCTGGTACACCATGCAAGGATGATGCAAGTTTTCTAACCTTCAAAAACACTGGCATCAGCTCATATTAGTAATGTATGAAAATCATATGCAGAGACTTAAAAAAGCTACTTGAGATAGAGTAGGTAATCCATCTTGCCTGTAGTTTTTTTGTCACTTACCGCTAAGTGGTAATGAACATGCATTCAATTCATTTTGACATCTGAGAATTGATGGCTGGCTGCTGAACTGTTCTGGATTCATGATTTTGGTAGTTGGAAAATGCCCCCCCCCAGGACGCAGAAAGAGAATGGAATACATCTCTGAATATAATACAGAAAATTTAGACATTTCTTGCACAGAAATGTTCTTTTTTTTTTTTTTTTAATGACTAAGGAAGCTTTTAAAAAACACTTTTCAACTGCAGTACCATAAAACAACACTGTTTTACAGTAAAATGAGGGTGAAAAAAAATGTTCTGGAAGCAAACTTTAAAACTTTTACAACATATTGGAAAGTAAACATGAATAATGTAAAGCATATGCAGTTTGCAGAGGATGCTAGAGGATGCAAAAGCAGCCATATGGTCCTTAAACATACTAGTAAGGAAGGAAATTGTCAGTGTAAGTCACCAAAAACAAACTTTATGTTATTCATCACAAGTACCAGAGACAGTGTCGCACAAAGGAAACAACCAACTCTGCAGAAATACAAATACAAACATTATAAAATAAGATATAAAATGTTAATGTAGCTCATAAATCCCAATCAGCTCCTGAACAGCTGGTGGTGAAAAACACAAGGTGGCAATGACTTTAAAAAATTTTTAAAAAGCTACAGCTGCACTTTCTGTCTGTCAGAGCTCTGCTTGGAGTGTGTGTGGAGTTTAAAAGGGAGTATATATCATTTATGAGACAGTACAGATGCCTGCATGCAGGAAGGAATGTGTGTGTCGTTTGGGACACTGAGAATGAGATTTCTTAGTCTTGTGTGTGTGTAAGTGTGTGTGTTTCACTTGATAAAGAGGAAGTGTGAGTTTCATCTTTGGGTAATGCATGAGAGAGACAGAGAGAGGGGTAGTTTCTTTCAGGGTGAGAGATATAATGAATGTATATTATTACACACTCTCTCTCTCTCTTGCCGCATCATAAATATAACACAGGAGCTTCAGCAAAATCCCCGGAGGCCATATTTTTTCTCAACGACCATACACCCCAGCATGTAGTGGAGATGAATGGACACACACACACACACACACACACGCTCGCAGGGTCACAGCATTGATGGTGTGTGTAACAGAACAACATTTACGGTGAAGCAGCTGCCTGGATGGAGTGATGTGGAAAACGAATCATCTTCTTTTTTGTCCTCCTTCTCCTCTTCTCATTATTCAGCCATACGACTTGCTGATGCGACACATTGTCTAAATGGGGCCATTAGAGGGCTGGGAGTCAGACTCTTTGAATGTGTGTATGTGAATGTGTAAGGATGTGTTAGTGGTACTTCCCCTGGTGGCTTTAACAGCAAAGCATGAGGAGGAGAGGAGAGGAGAGGAGAGGAGGAAAGAAGAAAGTGGAGAAGATATTAGAGTAGAGAAAAGATGGGGAGTGGATGACAGAGGGAAAGAAAAGAAATTGGAGGACAAAAGAAGAGAAAAATAAAGATGGTAAAGACAAAAAGAAGGATAGAATAACACAAGAGAAAGAAAAAAAGACTCAGAGGAAGAAAAAACAGGTAGAGGGAAAGAAAGGGAGAAAGTGGAAGATAGATGGAGGCTGGGCACAAAAAGAAATTAGAAAATGAGAGCAGTCTAGAGAAAGAAAATCAAGATTTAAACAATGGAAGTGACATAATTGTAGCCTGGAAGAAGAATTAAGAGCAGTTGGAAATCAAACAACTGTAGCAAGAAAGAAATAGATTAAAGAAAAGAGAAATAAAAAAAGAAAGCCATGAAAACTAATTACAAAAGAAGGGAAAGAGGGAAGAGTGAAAAGAAATAAAGAAATCTTTCAACATTCAATGCGTGTCCAAATCCAGCAGCTTTAGTTGTGCCTCTGTAACTTATTAGCACTGAGAAAGAGATCTGCACTGTACCTGTCATGGTTACAGTTCAAGGAAGATGAAGAGGAGAGGAAAAAAGAAGTATAAGAAAGAGAGAGTGTGCACGGTGAAATGATAAAGGGTGGGAAAAGTGGCAGGGATAAAAACAAAAAAGATTTTTTTAAAAAGGGAGGATGATTAAGATGGCAAAGAAAATGAGAAAAGGAGATGAGAAAAATGAAGCAGAAAAATGGTAAATAACTGACAAAAAGTAGGAGATATAAAGTGAAGACAAATAAGAAAAAGATAAGAGCCAGACACATAGATAAGCAAGTTAGAAAACAGGAAAATGGGAATAGGAGAATATTGAAAATGGGGGTAGGGAGGTGGGAAAAAAGCGAAAGAACTGAAGGGCAAAAGGAAACAGAAGTAAAGGGAAAGGAAATGAGGATAAGAAAGTGAAAAAGAAGTGGACAAAGTAAGAAAAGAGGAACAAGGGCAGGCTGTGATTAAGCTTCTCTGGGTTTCTCTCACACACACACACACACACACACACCTGCGGCCTTCTCGCCTCTGTAGGATTTGTTTGTGTCTTGTCTCGCTAGAAGCTCAGGAGTGGCTGCGTTCAAGGTCCCCTGGATTCTATCCTATTTACAAGACACATACCCGCACAGGCGCACACCAATACACACACACAGCTTGTCTTCCTAATGCACCGTGGCATCCTCTCAATGCCTCTCACGGTCGCTTACATGAACACAGACATTCAATTAACAAACCTGAGGCACGAATCGCTGGACAAACAATGTGTGGCTCGGCGAGTGTGTGTGTCTGAGTGTCGAGCCAAGCCACCAAGGAACCTATTAATTCATCCAGACTAGACAGACAGATACATTTAGAATCATAATGAGAAAGCTGAAGCCTGAGCCCCACACACACACACACACACACACACACACACACCGGGGTGTCACGGTCATTGCGTACTTTCTGACAGCTCACAGTGGAGAAAGGCAGCCGGGGTAAAGAGACAGAAATGGAGAGGCGTGTGAAGGAAAAGAAGAAGATAGCAGAAGGTAACCTGTATATTAAAAATCAGGTCCTGTAATGGAAGATTATTGATTTGGATCCCTCTGACCAATTTGAAAGGTCCAGTCAAAGAAAGTGAAAGAGCAAAACTCCCCTTCAAAGAAGTTATCACAGTCAGCTGCTTTTTTTTTACAAGCTTAGAGGCGATCCATTACACTTTTCCACATTTTCGCAGGCTTCAGACTGCTTTGACCGGTGTGTTTAAGACAGTTTTTTCTACTCTTGGCTCTGTATGATATCATTAGGGCCAGCTATCTATATCTATGAAGCCTCACCCGGCTGCTGTTCAAAACTCCCATTTGTGCATTTTGTGAGAGGCAGCCAGTTAGCAGAAGCTAAAGCAGCTTGTTTCAGACAGAGGATAAACTGACAGACTGTACAAAGTCATAGCATTTAATAAATAAGGATAACTTTTGACTGTGAATCAGACAAAGATACTCTACTAGAGTCCAAGAATAAAACTATGGAGCTGGAAATGATCATAAGTGGTCTAAAAGTGATATTGATAGTAGCGGTGCATGCCCGAAGTTGTGAAATACCCACAATAGCAACAGATGGCATGAAATCATCACATCTACACATCCTACATCAGAGGATATTACCTCACTTATATCAGACCCACTTTCTAACAACGTCATGTATAATCAAACAACAAATTGTTCATGGTCAACTTATATCACCGTCTGACCTCATGGGGTTTTTTTGTCTGTTCATGTGTTCAGAGTATAGCTTTGGTGATGCTGGGTTTTTGGTGGTCAAAAAACTTTAAATATACTGGCCAAGGCTGTAATCAGAGTTTTGAAATTAGTGAGGTCCATTTTTTTTTCATAATGTACTATATTTAAGGTATAGCACTAGAAAAGGCTACAATATTGCAGCAACAACTCCTAGTGTTGCAATAAAAGGGTAAAGGGTTTTATTTATGTATATAAAAAAAAAAGGCTGTGAATGTATAAAAAGCTATTTATATAAAAATACGGAAGAGATAAGTTGTGTGTATAGAACAATAAAAAATACAACAAAAACTTCAGAATTATTAATTCAGTTGAAATAAAATAGCAGGAGGGGAAAAGTTACTTACTCAATGACTCTGGCCCTACTGTGCCTCTGATTCACTCCTCATGCCTAAACCAGCCAATTATCATTTGTCATGAGTCATGCAGCAACACAACCCCCTGAACTCAACCCAATCAGAGGCACAGTAGGCCGGGGAATAACTTTGCTAAAAAGTCTCCACAGGAATTCTAAGTAAAAGCCATCTGGCGCATCACACAGTGATTTGTGCCAATTTTCACTGAAAAAAAGCTTCAGTGACCTCACTTCATAGCTGGTTCATAGCTGTGCCAATCCCACACCCAGATGAATAGTGAAGGTTGTGTCAATAAGGGCGTTAGACATTAAATTTTCATCATATCAACATGCAGATCAGAAAAGGTCCAAATCCAGATAACTGGTGTGGTGATCGCTACGAAGCACGCTGCCGAAAGATGGAAAAAATAAAAAATTGTATTGCAGGCAGCAACTAGCTACAGCCACTTGTTTTGGCATCCACCTGTAGGCCAAAGCAGCCACAGTGATCCCAGCGACTATGTCGTAGACGGGAGGTTGCTTGAAGGAGAGCCCTCCTGTAGATCTACCCCCTGCAGGAGGCGCTGTAGACGTTGGACCAGTTCTGATATAGTGCTTTTCTGCTCTACTTAAGCACTCAAAACACTTTATTCAATGTATCTCATTCATTCAGTCATACAAGCAGTATTTTTCTACACAGAAGTGCTTTCTGCCTCGCATTCATGCTCCAATGAACGCATCAGAGAGCAACTTCACCAATCCTTGCCTAAGGATACTGAAGGCATGCAGGCCGAAGCAGCCAGGACCACGAACTACCAGCCTTCTGATTAGTAGTTGACCTGCTCTACCTCCTGAGCTACAGCCAGAGGGTGAGTGTAGTGTGTGTGAAGTGGAGATTAAGGGCAGAGGCCCTGGAGATCTGATCCTCGGTTATCGAGGCTGGCGCTTAAAGAGCTGAGCTGTAAAACATTTCCCCCCTGTTGCATTTGTTAAAAAGGAAGAAGTTAGCTATAGAGAGCAAAATAATTTTTTAAACCTGCCTGTAAACACAGGCTGCTTTAGGAGTCTGCCTCAAGTGGTCATCAGTGAAACTGCAGTCTTTGGCACTTTGACACAGACTTCATTTTTTAGTCGTTGCTTGTCCGTACACTACATGAGCTACATGAGCTGCAGTCAGTGTTGAGGGTATTGTACAAAAAAAATGAGTTGGAGCCTCTCCGTATCATAAAACTATTTCTAAAATACATATTTTTATTCCTGCACTGGTAAATTGAGATATACTGAATAGATATGTGTATGTGACCATTTTTCTTTTTGATAATCTGTGTACTACATCCTCCATTAATCCTGTCATACAAGCCATGCATATGGCAGCAGGAGAATCATCAGTATTACCTGTAATGAGAATCTATTTTAATATCAGTGTCATTATCGGTGTAAAGAGTATTAGTGTTCTTATTTTCAGAGCATTGCTTGCTTGTCAGATAGATTCACACACAGAAGCAAAGAGCTGGAGAGAGACATCAGTGTCTGAGCACAGGACTGCTGCTAATGAGAACATTGCTCTTTGAAGACACACACGTGTTTGTGCGTGTGTGTGTGTGTGTGTGTGTACGCATCTGGTAGAGAGATTATTACAGGCTATCCAGTTGAACACAGCACAGAAAATAAAGGATATGGTGTAAGAGAAGTGTAGTTTTAGTAAAACAGAGCCTACAAATCAAGCTTTCAATTTACTGCTACTGTTATTTCTGATAAACCAAACAATACCATGCTCTCACTCTCTCTCTGCTTCTTTACCTTAAAATGTGCCCCAGTCAGATGATGAATTACCTATTACATCCAAGGCATAAATCATGTGTGTGTCTTTATTACCCCCTGTTCATGAGCACCACTTGAACACACATACACATAAACAAACACGTCAACCCCTTTATTATATTGTGATGTATCACCTTTGTAAGAACTCTAAACAAGAAGCCAAACAAGTAATGTCTCCATTATTCTATGTTTCTATTTAAAATATCTGTTTGCTTCTGTAAAGGCAAATTAAACTCATAGCATTGGCAGTTAGCAGTGACATTATTACATAAAAGGAAGGAGAATATCATCCTTCATGTCATCCAATTTGAAAATGATCTTGCTCGGGTTATACGGGTAGGAGAAGGCAGAAAGGGTGCTGAGCATTACTTATAACAGACGTGATCATTTTCCCCCTCCTTTTGTGTTTTTGTGCGTGATCCTATGACATTATGTGGTTGCCATCTCAATAATGACAATGTAAAAAATACAGCCTTCTAGCAAAACAATGTTAGGATAAAATAACACAGGGACAATGTGTTGGACATGCTGAATTCAATTTGGAGCCACGGTCATGTATAAATGGCACAAAATCTGCAGGAATACAACAAAGATATGAATATTGATTTTCAGCTGCAGATTAAGTGCTATGTAGCGCAGGCTGACAGTAAAACCCCTGCTTCAAAAGACTCACCGAGATAAGCATCCAGAAGACAGATTATGCAGGGTAAACAAATAAAAGAAACCAAAAAGGAAACATAAAAGTGTTGGATTAGTTACAGCCAAGACAGGTCAGATGCTGCACAAAACACCCATGTTTGAAAAAAAGGATCCACAACTCGCAGCAAAACAGGACTCATTTCCATAGACTCTTTTTATAATCCTGTTATCTGAAGTTTGCCAATTAGTTTTCATGCTGCAAAGAGGTATCAAAGTTTTGTTATCTTCAGGTCACGTCTAACCATCTTGTTATCTCATGAAACTGCAAACTCTTTTGTAAGATTGTGACTTTAGATCTTCAGATCGACTTCAGAGGGACTCGAGGTGGCGTCGCTCTTTAAAGTCCAGCTCACTGAAGGGAAACCAAAGCAGCTCATGCACAGTCAGTGAAAACGACTGAACAACTCTTCACACTCTGCTTTAATGAGAATGGAAGAGGCAGAAAGTTTCTATTATAGATAAAACTCCAAAGCAGCACTGACAGATTTTATATTTTGCTGTCTCAAGATAACAAGATTATTAATGATTGATCTAGAGAAATTGGGAGTTTTTATCTGTTGGTAATCGTAATTAATTTGTGAAAATGTATGCAAGTACAAGAAAAAAAGTGAGGCAGTGATCTCACAAGTAGGAAACTTATTCAGAAAACTAAATCTTTTACATCAACGGTTTTAAATATAATTTTTATATTTGATGGTTTCTATAAACAAAATCTCTGGTTATATCACTAAACTGTGATCAAATCCAATCCAATTTTATGTAGAGAACACCAAAACTCCACATAGCAAAACAAGAAAACAAGAAAAATTACAATAAATACCAGGTAAGATTCAAGTAAAAATTTGTTTTGAGATGTGTTTTATTGAGGTAATGAGTGGAGCATCCTAACATCGACAGAGAGTTTATCCCAGAGTTTGCAGGATTTAGCTGAAAGTGATCGATCACCTCTGGTGGCTTTCGGTCCAGTTTTTGGGACTACTAGGAGCAGTGACCTCGGGGTGATTTATGGAGTCCACAGCTCAGATATATAAGGTGGTGCTGATCAATTAAAAGATTTAAAAACAAATAATAAAATCTTAAAGTGGATCCTAAAACGAACGGGGAGTCTATGGAGGGAGGCCAGGGTGGGGATGAGCAGCAGCATTTTGGACTAACTGCAGGTGAGCAAAGGAAGTGTTGCTAAATCTGTTGTTTTATTTGTTTTTTAACTCAGTTAAATTTCATTTATATAGCACCAAATCACAACAAACGTTGCCTCAAGGCGCTTTGTATTGTAACGTAAAGACGACAATAATACAGAGAAACCCCAACAATCAGATAACCCCCTATGAGCAAGCACTTGGCAACAGTGGGAAGGAAAAACTCCCTTTTCACAGGATTAAACCTCGGCCATCTGCCACGACCGACTGGGGGTCCAAAAAGAATGAAACCTATTATTTTCAAAAATAAAATACTAAATAAATAGATGTGTATTTCCTTCCATTGACCTTTCTGAATACCAATTCTCTGCAAACATCTGCATGTTTTTTTTGGTGGCTGTCACAGATAAATCTTATAAGGTGCTCTTTACTGCGGTGGTTTTATTGACTGCTCATCCAATCCAGGGTCACGGTGACACCCTGACAAAGGCTAACACAAAAAGATAAGCAACCATTCACAACTACGCCTAACTGAGATTCACCAGTTAACCTAACAAGCATGTCACTGGACTGTAGGAGGACGCTGGAGTACCTGGAGAAAACCCATGCAGGAACTGAGCGAACATGAAAGTTTGAACCCAGAACCTTCTTGCTGTGAGATGACAGTGCTAACCTCTGCATCACTCTTGCTGCTTCATGTCCCCTCACATGAGTCCAGTTGGACATTCATTTTCACTTTCTCTTTCAAAATGTCTTCCACAATTTTGCAGTGTATTGGGATCATTGACATGCTGGAATATTCATCTCTTGCCAAGATTCTTGAGAGTCATCTTTTTATTCAGTATTTGGCCATTACAGTTGGCACTCCAAAATCACTGTGGCAGTACTGGTCCAGACAAATTTATTTTGGTTTCAAATGACTAAAAAGTATGCTGCCAGTATCCATCAGGCTTCTTTTCACGCTCTCTGGCAAAATGGCTTTCTTCTTAGATACTGGCCATAGAGGTTGACCGCATGCCAGGTTTTTCACTGGTCACTGAAACACCAGTGTCCCCAGTGCAAATCAGAATCACTTAACAGTCTGTTTTTCAGTGCCAGGTTCTATGCATTGGGGTTTTTTTGTAGCTTCTTTTTTGGGATGGCCATCGGCCCTCCTATTATTGGTAGTATGCCCCTATTAAACATGTTGCCTGCAGCTGTTCAGTAGCCTGCTGATACCCTTGAACTCATTCCAATTTTTATTCATGCTAGCAACTTCCTTCTTATTTTTTCAGGCAGTTCTGTACCTTGTGGATCCAACATAGACCAAATCTGACAAAGCTGAGTTCAGCAGCTCTTTTTAAATCCTTGTTCAGAAAATTAGCCTCGATTGGACTTTCGATGAATAATGGGGTTTGGCTTCATTTTCAATTACAACTTTTACTTCCAATAATTCTGAAAACAAGATATATGAGATAAAACAGTTGTTGTGCTGCAACTGTTTTTTTTGGAATTATGTTTTGTTTTGTGTAATAAATCTAGTGTAACCTTTTCTTTGCTTCAGCACTCTTTTACCACTTCCTAAAAGCCCCAATCTACTCACTGTTTAGTTCCAGCCACAACTACAGAAGAAGAAGAAGGAAAAGTCATAAGAAGGTTGCCTTAGGTGAACCATAGAAAACATCCTGTTACTCTCTCTGCAGTTCTGTGCAGGTGTGCATGCACATCTGCAGACTGCCGGGATGGTCATTGCCCTGGTTTGCACTCACAGGCATTCTAAGATGAACGCTACAGCCAGCGGCGACAGGCCATGACAAAAAATGACCTAAAGAGTCATGGTTATGATTTTTGCCTTAATCAAGCAGTTCTGACGTCTTTTCTTGTTGTCATCATCTTTGTATTACTTCAATATAGTAATAAGATTGCAGACCCTAAATTTTTATTTTTTTTTACTAATGGATGCAGTGAAGGAGGATGTACAGAGGGTTGGAGTGACAGAGGAGGATGCTAGAGATAGGGTGAGATGATGGCAGATGATCCACTGTGGTGATTCCTAAATGAGCAGTCAGAAGAATTATTATAAGATACCATAATTTTGAATCATTTAATATTTTTGTGTACAATATTATATTTTTAGAAAAGATTGTAGTCTCATTCTTTCCTGACTGTTCCTGCAAAAGTAAAAGTCTTCGAATAATATGTTTGCTGGTATCCAGCTAACAGTCCTTTAAAATCCATGTTAGAATTTTAGAGTGATCCTGATGGGATACGTCACATGTTTGACAGGTTTCTGCTTTGTATGTTTGCTTTCACTTGCTGGTGAGGTTAAAACACTGAGCAAACTAAGTTGTGTTTTGGGTTACAACGTCCCCCTCTTCAGTAACTCTGCATATTGAAAAATGATGGGCTGAGAGAAACAGACTTGTCTGACTAATTCGAATAACCCAGTGTGTGAGGGCACAGGCTCCAGAGGACACCTTAGGCGCAAACGAGCCACACCGCTGGCTTTGAGAAAACGGGACTAATTGACGCTCCGGGGATCAGAGCGTGCTGCTCCAGCCATCACCGGTGTAGCAGTGCGCATGAATAAAATCCAGCAACCCATCAAAGCACTGTCCGAAAGCACTACTAGTGGTCAAAAAATGTCCACTGGGAACTTTCAAGTGATACCAATCAAAACCCAGCAGCCAAAGAGGCTAATCAGCAAACTAGTGCACTTTTCGTCTGTTTTCACTTACACAGCATAAAGATTCTTTACTTTGTTCGGTTCATCGTAGAGAAGCTATCTGGGCTAAATCATTATAGTCATTCCTAAAAAAATGTCTCTTCTATTTTCTTGTTTCCTCATTTTCCATTCATGTTTTTTCTCCTTTGCTCCCTCTTGTCATCCTCCCTCTGTTCACACCTATTCTGATATTTCCAGCTGTTCCTTCTCCCCTTCTTTCTCCTTTCCTGTCAACTTCTGAAATTTCTTCATCATCAGTGCTTCTCCTTTGTTATTCCACACTGCCTGACTCCTCTCCTTATTCCTCCTCTCCTCTCTCTGGCCTTCATTTATTTTTACCTACTCCCTTTTTCTTACACCTCTCCTACTGTGTAAAGTGGTTGCTGTTTGTTTGAAGTCAGGGCTTATTGAGCTCAGGTCTGGGGAGAGCACAGCTACGTCGATACTACACACACACACACAGAAATACACGCACACACCGATACAAACACCTCCTCTTTCTCTCTCTGTTCTCCTATCAACGCTGTCTCACCCACAGGAACTGAAGTGGATGCACACATACACACACTGCTCAGTCATCAATTAAGGGTGTGTATAGATCTCTCCCTGCAGCAGTGGTGCTTGTTTGGTTTCTACATTGTTTTCTGTTCCAGCTCATACATCTCTGTCTATGACCCCAACACACACACAAATACAGCCACACACACACACACAGACACATACAGCCAGATATACACACAGATACACACACCTCTGCAACATTATTAGTTTTGTTGTCTCTGAACATTTTTTGTAGCTCTGCTTTTCTCTGCTTTTGACCACAAGAACCAAGTTTTTGTTTAGCTTTTATTTTTAAAAACTAAATAAAAACATTTATGCTTGTGTGGTAGTGAACTGAAAGCTGAACACCAAGAACCAATAACAAAAGCAAAAAAACCCCCCCAAAAACCCCAGCCTTTTCCAGCACATAAACTGGTATTTACACAGGAAGAATCTGCCATAAATATGCAGGCATTCTTCAGACCATCCATAAAGATTTTCTACGACAAATCAAACCAGACAGAGTGGAGATTAAAAAGTAAAGCAAGACACAACATAAAACATTTCTTTTTTGGTTTAAATGTTTTGTTTTTTGGCATTTTTTATTAACATTATTCTTGCGTCTGTTTATACAGCACACCTACATACCCTAATAAGTGTATTTACTAGTCACAGACTTAATTCCAAATAATCTATTGAGTACAAACTCTAAACAGGCCTGTTTTTGTGATTAATATTATTATTATTATGTGTAGCTCAGGGTGGATGCTTTAAATCACTGCCACCATATCTAATGGTCTGCTGTCATTGTGTGAATTGTTTGTAGTCCAAATATATATTTATTTATTTATTCATTACCTCTGCCGGGGTCCTTTGCTCTGAAGTTCCCAACTGATCTCTTTTTGTGTTTGTTTGGCTTTCTGCTTCAGTAGTTTTTCCTTTGTTTGTGACTCTGAGACCAACAAACGATATTTCCTTCACGTTTTTCTATGCTATTGTCTGTATAGCTTTCTCTATTTCAAATAACCAGCAATTTTATATGCAAATGGTGATTGAGGGAGGCTCTACATCAATAAATAGCTAAATATGGAAGTGTAAGACAGGCTCATGCACTTCTGTGAAATTTCATACTGATCAGGAGCTATAAAAGAGGATCATGTGTATGAATTTAAAAAGCTGACTAAAACAATGCTTTTGCACTTTCATGCTTTGTGTGTAGCACTTTAGTTTTAGTCATGAATCTACACACTGTTTTATGCATCTGTCCTTGAATCTGGTTATATTATAGTAATAAGATGCTACAGAGTCTCCTTCTCTATGGGAGCTGGGACAGGCTGTAGTCCACCTGTGACCCTGAATTGGATTAAATTCAAAATTCACCAAATTCAAATTTAAATAAAGAAATTATTTTCTGTACACCTCCCCCCAAAAAACCCCAAAGCAACTCAATTTTACTGCCTAATCTAAATGCAATTAATTCATGGATAAGTGAAACTAAGTATGAAAGCAATAGGAAAATATCACCAAACATTTAAGGGCATGAAATTTTACCCTTTTTTGTTGAACATAATGGCAAATGCCTTTGGACTCATGTCCCTCAGTTACAACAAGGCAGACATGTAGTTGACATCAAGTTACTACAAATGTTAAGTGTGTCTCATGTGGCCCAAATGTCACAGCATGCCTGACACATCTGGCTAACATAATACAAACCACTGGCTGAGATAAGGAAGCCAAATTAACCGCGAGTCAACGCCGTCAAGGATAAATGTGGCCCACTGAAAACTGCAGATATTGGCCACATTTGAGTCGAGCTTTCATTTCTGTTTGGGAAATATAACACGGCCATGACAACGAGGAACATTTTTGCAATAATAACTTCTCAAGGCAATGCCCTTTTTCAAAAGGCTCTTATGCCTCTTTTGCACCTACTCAGCTCAACTCGACTCCACTCCACTGGATTTTGTTCGTTTTCCATTATAAATGAGTACCACCTCAATGTGGACGGGGTCATTATAGCAACACCTACAAAAGTCAGAGACATCATTTGTATGCGACACAAAAGAAACAACAATGGAGGATGTCGAAGTAAATCTGCTGCTCATTGCGTCTTTTTGTTAGACTCGAGGTGAACAGAGTGTTGGTTTTTGTGGATCCATTTCCGTCGTTCCCAGGTTTCAAAAATGGAGGTTTTGATTTTTGTAAAGGAGTCGCTCTTATGACTCATCAAGTGACACCACTGGCCAGTCAGTGGCATGCAGTCTGTTGACATCACATTTGTGACTCAGATCGCTTGGAACTCCGGACGAATTGGTACTAAAATAAGTACCTGGGACAAGGTGCTACCACCTAATGGAAAACCTACAAAAGCAAGCAGAGAAGGTACTCGCAGAAAAGAGGCATTAGATGGTCAAGAGTTCTAGAGGTGCAAGAACAAATCCTGCAGTCTGATCTATTTTCAGGTTTTGCACTTCCCATCAGTCAAACGCATCAGCAAAACGAAAAATTGCTTGAGCATGCACACGCACACAGATGTGTAGACATATATCCCTGACATTATCTCGAAACCCAAATACTGAACAAGAAATCTACCAATGATGGAGTGAGTCATTGGAGAACAGGAACATTTTTTTTATATATATAAATATATATTTAAAAAAAACCTACAACACAACTGGACTGGTTTTATTATCGGCCAAAGATAAATTATGTATAGTCACATGACTGGACACAAACATACTGTATAGTGAAAATCTAGTAACATACTGTTACTTACTTACTAGTTGGTTTTCCAAACTTTTTTAAATAATTAAGAAAAACAAAAACTTCATGTATGATGCCCTCAGAGCCAAACACACACATTTATTCTCATTCAAACCTTAAGAGTCACAGCTGAAGCGCTGTTTGGCAACTTTCAGAATCTGTACGAGGTCCAGATTGTGGCTACTCTCTAGCAAAAACCCAATTTCTGACCTCTGGCCTCCCCGCGTAGGCAGTAGGGCTGAGATGAGGCAGAGTGTCCCCACAGGGATCGAGAGAGGATCACATTGCATATTCATGGTACACCAAAAGAACCAGGGATAAATGCATCCACTATAAAGCATAGGAGAAAAAGGAGAGTGGTAGAGAGAGGAAGAGATAAACAGAGAGAGAGAAAATGCATTTGTAGGTGTCTACATCAAAAATTTGCCTTGAATTTAAAGCATTTTTCTTCGCAGCCCTGCAAGGCTTTCCGTGACTGTTCAACCGAGCTCAAAACTGTAAAGAAAAACAGCCAAGGCCAATCTTTTGCGTGCGTGTGTGTGTGTGTATTTCAGCATGCATATGTATGAGGTGACAGATGGAATGTAATTTAAACATTACCTTGTACAGATGCACATTTTACCCTTCACACACATGAGAAGCCTCAGCATGGAGATTTATGCATAAAAATACAAACCATAATACTCTTTAAAATAACCCTGACATATTTTCATAAACAACTGGAATACACTCAGTTAGTTACTAGTTGCAAATGACTAAAATAGTGTCCTTTATACTGAAAGAATCGAGAAAGCACTGAAATACTGTTCTAAAAATGCTGAACTACTGCCAAAAATCAAACTGATGTCACTCACAGAAAACTAAACATCCTATATGTTTAAGAAATATTTCTACATCCATCTATCCGATTGGTTTATTTTTTCTTGGTAAACATATTTACAAACCACCCACAGCTTGTAATAATTAAGGTAATTGAGCCCAAAGTAACAACTGAAAGCTGAATACGGTAGCCGTAATGCTCCGACAATCCATCAAGCGGTGCAGCTTCGTAGCTTACCAAAGTCATATTAGAATTAGTGCTGTCAGCATTAATCTTGTTAAAATGACATTAACGCCATAACCGCGTTAACGCGGCAAATCTCCGTTAACGAGTTAACGCAGATCGCCCCATGCGTGGGGCTGGATGGCGCTAACGCGTTGACGCCATGCCGCCCCAGGTTTTTCAGCCCGCTTGCATGTTCTACCAAAAATTGTGCTATGTCGGGTATCTAACGGACGAAAACCAAACCAGTTTCACACCACTGAAGCTGGCACCATTTTTACAAACCAATTCTGGTTCATCTGTTTCATTCAACGAGCTGCTTTTGCCCTTCTCATTCTCCGTCGCCGCCATGCTTTTTCCACTATGTGCGTATGAAAACAAAGGCACTGCGCATGCGCGTTTTACCCATATTCTATCGCGATATTTCATTTTCCTATCATTAACTAACATTATACCGGTATACCATGAATGGTATGATATGGCCCAGCCCTAGTTAGCAGTAAGCAGCAGTTCTGTAGACTGAAGCTCCCTACTGATGAAAAAGGTCAAAGGTCAGACTGCTTTGAGCTGAAGAGATCGGCTACATTAACTCAGAGAGTCGCCGTTTACAACCTTGAAGAGAAAAGCAGCTCGGACCAACTAAGGCTGCAGACGGTCAAGCCTTGTTTCTACAATAAGGGTGAGCGGGTAGGTGGTTTTCATGTAATAGCAATAAATCACACTCTTTCAGACTCCTCTCCTCCGTGTGTTTCCTTTCTTCCCCCTGAGATGCTGGGAGAGGAGGATGAACCAGGACAGAGGAGCTGGAGCAACAGGCATTCAACAAAACACTTATTTTATAGTTTATGATGTCTCAGATGATCATTTTTAGACTGAATTCCAATCGTGGTAAAATGTCAGAATGCATGAATATGAAAGTTATAACTGCAGCTTATGAATGCAAAAGGAATGCAAACTGTTTTTTTTATGTCTCAGGTTCATTGAAAGATTGCCCCCACCTGTGCATCCTGTCTCCTAGAGGAATAAAGACAAGCTGATTTCTGGGTCACAGTAAGAAGAACTCGGGACTGAGGCGACGACGTGGTATAAAATAGACAATGGGAACAGCCCCTGGTGTGAATCCAGTCAGAGACCATGCCTGCATCCCTCTACGGCCACATTTTATCATCATTTAATGGCTCCTGATGCACGTTACAAAGCTAAAGTGAAACCGTTTCCATGGATCAAACACTGGCCTCTGCAGTCAGCATATCTGAACCCAGGAGAGCAACTCTAGGATGTGGTAGTACAGACGACTGGCAGCATGAATGTGCAGCTGACCGATTTACATAAATGATGTGATGGATCACGACAACATGGAGCAGATTCTCAGAGGCAGGTCTACAGCCACCGACTGTGTATGAGAGCAGGATGCAGGAAGAAAGGAAGGAAGACAGGACAAAGACACGCTGGAAGAATCTGGAGCGATGGAACAATGACATCTGACCTAATCAGGTAGGAACACAATCCTTCTTCTCCATCGATCTGTGACATCGGTTAACAGTCACCTGATGAGTTTACTGGCTCGGTCACTACTTTAAAGTCTTATTGAACAGAACCCGGCGTTCATTTTGGAAGTTACGGCCTAATTAGCTTCAGCAAAACTAATAAAAGCAGGACATGCTGCACAGAGGGCCAGCCTTGTGACTGACACGATGCTACTGTATGCAACTTCAGTGAAAACACAGAGCTCGAGGCCTGATGACCAGCAGATTACATTACAGTGGCTATGTCCACCTTTTTATACACAGTCTGTGTTTACTGCGTCCTCGAGAATAAATGCCACCGTTTAGTTACGGCTGTTTTCCCCGGAAATAAAGTCCCTACCGAGTGATTCACATTCAAATAAAGAACAACTACAGAACTAAATTACAAAAGAAGTGTTTGGGTTCAAACTTCTAATCAGTGAGTGTAGTCATAAAGCAGCATGAAGAAAGCCTCTTACTTTCCTGTAAATTATGATAAATTCAAGCTAAATGTTAATGGGGAAGATTCTGGGGAACGAGGTATTGACTCGATGTTCCTCTGGGTGACAAACACATTTATTTGCTTGTCAAAGCTTAATAACAAATAAAGTGAACTACTGGGGAAAGAAAAGACCGACAAAAAGATTTCAAATGCAGTCAGAAGGAGACAGAGACCAACCGAGGGAGACAGAGGAGTACAGAGAGAGACAGACAAAGCTCGGGCTTGTGACAGCGAAGGCGTCGGGACACAGAGCAGCTCTGTGTGCACACATGCACGAAATGCACCAACACATCCACACACTGCATACAAAAAAGTCCCGATTGTGCGTGTGTGTGTGTGTGTGTGTGTGTGTGTAAGAAGGGGCTGTGCATCACGAGAAGTCATGCATTTTCTCTCTCTCACACACACACACACACACACACACACACACACAGTTTGGTAATTTCCACAAATGAGTTCCCGATCAAAGCAGCGCCATGTCTGTGTGCAAGTCTGTGAGTTCATCCTAACAAGAAGCCCTTTGACGGCCATTTTGTAGCTTCTCGTCATGACGATATGAGCGTGAGAGAGAGACGGAGAAACAAGTCCAAGTGAGCAGCAGCTGAAGCGCTGATCTCTGAGTCAGATAGCACATTTACAGATTTTACATTTTTGCCTTCTGATGCCTCCTGCACTTTGTCTCATCAGAGAAGAAACCACGCTGGTTCGTTAGAATGCTTAAAATTATCTTTATTTATTCCATCCATGAGACAGTTTATGAGTCTTTGAAAGGATTCAGTGCAGGAGACTTTACAGGATGGCACTGATGCATTTTTATTTATTTATTTATTTATTAATTAATTAATGTCTAATTTATAATATTGTATCATACACATCTGTGGGGCATGTATTAAATGTTCTGCTTCAGTATTTGAACATTCATTTCAGAATTCTGCAGCTCGGGTCATAACTCGTACTCCCTTAAGAGACCATATTACCCCAATTCTTCAACAGCTTCCCATAGAAGCCAGGATAAACTTTATAATCTTAGTTCTCATGTTTAAGTGCATTCATAACCTAGCCCCTCCTTATCTCTGTGATCTCCTTCATATCACCACGATCTCTCAGATCTTCATCTGCCACTCATCTTGTTGTTCCTTCTGCTCGTCTCATCACTGTGGGGCACAGAGCTTTCAGTTGCTCTGCTCCTCGGCTCTGGAACTCACTTCCTTCGGTCTTAAATAAGGGAAGAGAATCTATATTTCTTAAGTCACAGCTCAAAACCTACTTGATTAAACTGACTTACTCGCTTAATACAGATTTCACTTGCTGTCATCTTGTTTATTTGTTGTTTTTTTATTTTTTTATTTGTTGTTTTCTGTATTTTAATTTATTAGAATCTATTTTAATCTACTGTTTTATTGATATCTTTCTCTCTTTGTAAGGTGACCTTGGGTTTTAGAAAGGCACCCTCAAATAAAATGTATTATTATTATTTCTTTCATAAATGGAAAAATACTGTAAAACTTTATAAGCTGGGCCTGCTTAAGAAAATATGCAACTTGTAGCCTGCAGCTAGTTTGTGTATTGTGTAGTACAGAGGATAGGTCACATGAACTTTATTCCAAAGTTAAGGAATCTGCCTGAATTAAAGTTAAATGCATTTATATATATATTATCTAAACTTTAGTTTCACAAAGTATCTACGAAATAAACTTGAATAACTTCACTATGAAACTTTTTTTTAGAAATATGTGTACACGAGGTCGATACAAAGCAGATCAGGTCCCCTTTTTTAAATTAAGGGTTTTAAGAGCATTTAAATAATAATAACTTTTTCCATTCATCAATGCATATTTACATAACAACAACATAATATTAATACTACTACTACTACTACTACTACTACTAATAATAATAATAATAATAATAATAATAATTTGATGTTGACCAATGTACTTTCATGCATTTTGAATTACTTTAATTTTATTGCCCAGACACAGACACAGCTCAGACTCCTTGGATGGTCTGTTAGCACACTGAAGCATGCAGCAGCATAACGCTCCAAAAGGCTCCAACAGGACAAGCTCTGTATACAGTAGTCTAGATATTAATAAAGTCTATTTGTAATCAAAACCAGTGTTACTTCCCAGAAACACAGAATAAAAGAACAAATGAGGAGGAAATTATAAAAACAAGTTACATATGGATTAAAATAACCGATGCAAGACTCGAGTTTAGTCTCAAAATAAGATCACATTCAATGTGATTCTACTGCAATAAATTAGCAGCGTTTTAGAAGCAGACGGTCATGAGTGGAGCCGAATTCTCTCGGGCGAGTCAATCCACAGCCAAGGAGCCCCAACATCAAACACTTTGTCTTTAAGCATGACGTGAGTTAGCAGAGTTCTGCCCGAGGATCACCTGCTGCACAACGGTTGGTATGATAACTGTAGTTTGAGTATATTCAGGAGGCTTGAAGGGCTTTAAAGGTAACAAGCCAAGTCTTAAAATCAATTCTTAAAGTAATGGACAGCCAGTACAGAGTCATTAACACTGATATGTTGAGCTTTCTTAGTTCTTGTAAGAAGTCTGGCTGCTGCATTTTGCACAATATGAAGTCTATAGCTGTTAAAAGATCAGTGCTTCTCAAACTTTTCACAATGAGTACCACCATAAAATATATGGCTCTTGAAGTACCACCCTTATGACCCACATTGTGGCTGTAGCTCAGGTGGTAGAGCGGGTCACCTACTCACCGGAAGGTTGGTTGTTCGATCCCAGGCTCCTCCAGTCTACATACCAAATATCCTTGGGCAAGATACTAACCCCATGTTTGCCTACTGGTGGTGGTCAGAGGGCCCGGTGGCGCCAGTGTCCGGCAGCCTCACCTCTGTCAGTGCGCCCCAGGGCAGCTGTGGCTACAATGTAGCTTGCCATCACCAGTGTGTGAATGTGTGTGTGAATGGGTGAATGAGTGACACTTGAGTTTAGTAGTGCTTGTATGAGTGGGTGTGAATGGGTGAATGCACAAGTTGTGTAAAGCGCTTTGAGTGCTCAGAAGAGTAGAAAAGCGCTATATAAGAACCAGTCCATCCATTAAAGTACAGTAGTATAGGTCTATTTAACACCACATACAGTTTACACGAGACAATTTTATTTCTTATATGAATGTTATTTATTTTAACTGTCATAAACAGGATGTGACGAGTGATAATAATAACAACTGTACTGCATTAAAACATTCACAGCAGGTGGGATATCCAATCTTTAAGTGATGACCAGATGAAACCTGCTTCCAGGTCCAAACTACTCTGCATTTATTAAGGCTGTTGTGTTTTTAACATGTTTTAATGTTTTGTATCTTGTTCTATTTAATCTGAACAAGCCCCTAAAAAAGTCAGT
>VUQG01036669.1:0-22696 GCA_015106755.1 Etia nguti
AACCATATAATAGCTTTACTTAAGGTTTTGGTACATGTGCATTAATGGGAGATTTACCATAATGACCCCAATGCCGATGCCAACTCCACCGATGATGTGCAGCTTGTTGTTAAACACCTCGTCAATAGCAGCTGGACAGCTCTGCAGGAGGGAAGCAGGACAGTGAAGCAAAAACAGCAACTTGTCTCTCAGGTGTGAGCTCCACATCTTATTTTAAACCAAATGTCTGATGCAAATGTGAGCTTGGTTTCTACAAGTCATAATACCCTAGAGAAACATGTTAGCTGTAGCACTTTTTAGTAAAAGTCTCTTGGCTTGTTACTGTTGACTGTTACTTTCCATAAAATGGAGATGGAAATGTTAAAGTAAAAATTTGCATGATGTGACTTGGCCATGAGAAATCATCTCCCTTTTGTTCCAGGCTGCCTTACCTTGGAGACGAGGACCTCCAGCCCCTCCTGCTTGGGGCAGATATCTTTGGCAGCATCGATCACTGTTCCTGTTGGACCGCAGCAGTCGAGCTGCAAAGGGGGGAAGGGGGGTGGAACCCCACACAGGTCAGACAGTCATCCAACAGAGCCATGTGTTCTGCTTCAAAATAAGGAAACAAGTTGGATAAAAGGTGTCCAGGTGTGTGCTCTCACTCCAAAGTGGATGAGGCGGAGGGTCTCCTTCAGCGCTGGTTGTTTGGTGTCCTTGTAGTTGGCGTAAGTCTGTTTATAAAACTCTGTGATGTCTTCCACCACCTGAAGATACGCGGACAAAAACAACACAACTGTCAATCAACAAAAGAGTGTGTGTGTGTGTGTGTGAGTGTGAGAGACAGAAAGAGAGAGTTAGTTACCCGGTCTCTGTTGGAAAGACCCCAGATCCCAGCAGCCACTTCTGCAGTGAAGATGAGAAGCAGGAAGAAGAAGAACTAAACCGGAAAACAAGAAGAAGATTTGGAGTGTAGACGTGATTTTATTAGGCGAGCAGGCATGTTATCAGTCCTGAAGGAAACAGAGTGGGTTTTTACTTCTGTCACTTCTGTCCAAAGTTTCCTCAAACAATGGTAAAAACCGTAGATTTATGTGTGGTGAATATGACGTCAGCACTTTTAATTCATTGTGTTACACTTGTCAGCAAATTGTAGCTCATTCTCCTCATTTTATTCATTTCGAGTCATTCTGTGAATAAAACTGCAATATTTTAGCTCCAGTTTTGAGCACCAAAGGAAATAATGGGATCTTAAACAGCTAAATCGCCAGGTGCACCAGCTCTGCTGTTCAACCTTTTCTGTGCACAGAGCTCAAATAACAGATGACAAAGGAAGAGATGACCTGAAATGTAAGTTAAAACTAAAGCCATTTTAATATTTAAAATGACGGCTCAGAGTAGATGTGATCACATTCACTGATTTCAAATGACCATTTCAATCGTAGGACAAAAACATTTTGTAAAAACCAATGGTCACATCACACCGTTGGAGCTGCAGCAGCCGACACGCTCGTGGTGACATTTAGGAGCCTTTCCTGGTGATCGATGTGATTACAGCCCAAACATCTCTGTGCACTGAATCCAGCTGAAAAATCTGAGCGTGAATTCATGATTCACAGCAAAGTCACCAGTCTTTAAAGTAATGTGGAGAAGTAAAACAAAATAAATCACTCACCAGTCCCAGCATGCAAGGCGACTCTTTGATGGCTCCGCAGCATCCCAGAAAGCCCACCACCATCATCAGAGCCCCCGCTGCAATCAGGATGTACACGCCTGCAACAGGACATTCAGAGGGTGGGTGATTAAAGCGGCATAGGCCCAAGGAAACAGGCATTCTGGGGTCACCTGTGCCTTTAAGTTCAGGCCTGTTAAAAACAAAGGAGACACAATTAAATTAAAACTTGTGCACATGATCTCAACCTCAGTGATATCAGCACAAACCGGTTCAAAGTTACTGTTAGGTAGTTCATGTTTTTTTTGTTTTGTTAAATTGAATGTGATTCAGTCTTTGATGTGCAATTCTCCATCAAGAGTTTAACGTTAGAACTTGATGCTCCATTTTTAGGTTTGTTGTTGAGACAGATTTTAAAAAAATTAAAGGATTAAGAACAGGTGGAGTCCACATGCAGCACCTCCACAGGTGTGTTCTCACGATGGTAAACTGAATTTTTGTCTTTTTGACTCTTGGTTGAACAAAGCAGACACTGCAGAGTCCGCGTTTCCAGCAGCTCTTTGAGGCCGTTTCACCTCAAAGCGAGGCCACAACCTCATGCTGTGTTCCTAATAAAGTGTCAGTGAGTGTACAGGTGCATGTGGAAGGCTGATTGGAAATCAGCCCTGATTTACCTGCTCAGGTCACACCTCCTTTTAAAAATGTAAAATGTACATCAATGATTTGCATTCTGGCTCATAGAGCTGCTGCCGCTCTGATCCGAAGAGACACGAAGGCCTGAGAGGCACCAGAAGCTGTTTTTAATGAGGAGTTATTTATCAAAAACACCTTCAGTCACGATCTGGTGAGTGGGAATCAGCTGCAGGGGGATTTAGAGCGATGATTCGACACTTCAACGGTGACTTCATGAGGATGAATCATAAACAGGCTGTCGGATAACAACAACAGTGAGCGCATGAGCCACACACACAAATACTCCTCCGAAGCCGTTATTAAGATGTTTGTCATGTCAGGCCCATCCTCCATCTCCTCTCTGCCCACTTCTCTTATCAGTTTGATGGATGCAAAGCACAAAGACGGGAGGGTGGGACAGTTCCTCTGGGAATACAGAAGTCCGGGAACAAAGAAGTCCCTGTGCGCCGGGAAGAATGAGTGCTATGTGTGGAGGGATTGGCCGGGCTGGACGAGCCGCCTCGCTGTGGACCAACTTTGGCCTCAGCTGCCCTCCGAGCGCCCCGCCTCTCTGAGGTCAGGTTATATCCAGAGCCCCACAGAGCTAAATGCAGCTGTAGTGCATTTAATTTGAAATTATGACTTCCTCCACAAATATAAAAATTTCATTCTAGAAACATGACGCTGTGGTTGTTAATAAACAGGACGAAGCAGTTACTGGGGACTATTTTCAGCTGCAGATTATTTAGGACGGTGAGACTTCACATTTATAGGACAGCATGATAAAACGTGCAGGCTCATAACGTGCATCAAACCTACACTACAGACATGTCAGCTGTAATTACAACAACACCCACCACCACTATCACCCCGTGGCAGGTTCAGAGACCATGATGGTGGAGTAGGAACTGATCATTTCCCTGTCTTTCTGTGCACTTTGAATCTTTGTTTGTTCTTTTTGTTATTTTGTGGTTTATGGTTTTGAGATATCCAAAAATCTAAAAGTGAAGCTGCTGCGATTAAGATGCTTAACCTCACATCTATAAAGGGTTCTTGCTGTCCTTACAGTGATTGTTCTTCATGGCCTTTTGTTTCCATGTAATTGAGTGTTTTGCATCCAGGGTTTAACCAGCAGAGGCCTTACCCGTAAAGAAGACGGAGGGCGACTCCTCCCCTTCGAACAGTCCTGCTGTCCTGGAGTCAAAACGCAGCCAGAGTCCCACACCGAGCACGGTGGTTCCTGCCAGCTGCAAGACAAAAAAACATGCTTACTGTCACTGAAGGAGGTTTAATGTTCTCTCCGTGAGACAATATTCAAATACAAATGTCATTTTGCACATTTGTCTTCATTTACAGATAACATGAGTTTCTCTGTGGTTTAAGCAATAAGATTCAAGAAAGTCCAAGAAAAGGACTGAAGTTAGAGAGAAACTGAGTCTCTACACTTCTATGCAACCCAATGCAGGTCTAAAGGCAGTTTGATGCAGACTTTATTTGTCATACCAGCAGAGGCTATGTCCATGTCTGTGGTCTGAACCTGCAGAAATGCCTCTAAAGCAGGCGTTACAGCAAGCGTGAACTTGTTCCTCATGTTTGGAAGAACACTGTGCTCACAACAAGGTAAGTTAAGAGAGCCAGCAACACCGAAGCACTTATTCAAATTGTCATGGAGTTATTATCAACTCTTAAAATACTGAAGGCGCATACAGCTAGACTCTGTTGCATTTACAGGCACTTTCATCAAATCCAACAACAGCTGTATGTGCGGGTGGGTAATTCCGGGGTCTAAGATACAGGCAACACATCACCGGTTAGATACATAAAAAGCTTCTTCCAGAGAGAAGAAGTGAAAAGCCCGAATGAGGCTGGATTTGAGAAGTATCACCTGACTGAAACCACAGGGCTCATCTGGACCTGCCTCACAGCACTCCAATATTCTAACACTGTATACTTGAACGATGACGGTAGAAAAAATAAAGCACACAACAAAAGAACAAAGGAGAAGATGCTGCAGTGTACAGTACATCAGAGGCAACATTATCCTAAACATCTGAGTTAACTCATAAGAAACCGACTATAACAGCACGATAATCTGAGATGTGCAGGTACAAGCAGAGTGTTTGATGTGAACATTAGAGATTGGGGGTTAAACAGCATGCAGAGATATGAAGAGGTGGACACCCACACAGTGGCAGCTGATCCAGTATAAAGCATCCTACCTTAGACAAAAACCAGATTAATCCTGCTTTACAATGATTTACAACTGATCATAATGTTGTGTTAAATAACACAAAACTACTGAGACCATGAACCCATCATCACTGAACTTATGGACCCATCCTATTCGTTTAGACAGGGGTTCAAAAAAAGGCTGCTCAGAGCAAAGTGAAAGAATAACTGGCTTTTGTAAGGTATGATGATGTGATGCTTTGCTGGCGCGAAAACATGTGCAGCTAGTCTGGAATGTAATAGTTTCGTATTCAAATCAAAGTATGTTAGTGTGGATGAACAAGAATTCATTGCACTGAAGGTGAACACAAGGCTAATATTTGAGGAATGAAGTTCAACTTGCTGCCCGGCTTATTCTCCTGAATCCAGACCATCCCAATCACAGAGCAGCTGTCCAGGAGGAAACATGACTTCATTACATGTGGAGCCTCTGCAGAACGGAGCCTCAGATATGAAGGCATTCACAGATAAATAAATGACAGCCATGTTTTGTCTCAAACAGTAATTACCCACTACCATGACTCAGAATCGCCTCAGCAACCACAAAACAGTTTACATCAAGTCTTTGTTGCCACCCAAATAACTCCCATAATGTCCTGCAGCATGATGCTGACGTCTGTTGTTGTGCAACAGGGAGTATATGAAGCACACAGCATGAAGCTGAATGGCAACAGTGCCCCAACATGTCCTCTGTCTGGTTCCTCCTATAGTCTGCTGACCATGATTCAGGTTTTTGTTGGGGGGGGGCTGTCTGTATATCAAGGTTTTGAGTTACATCTCTTGAAAAATATCAAAAAAACAAAAAACAAAAAAAAAAATCCCCTTTCATTGTTAGTTTTGTATGCCAGGATTAGCTAGTGTATCATCCTTTTATTGTTGTTAACCAGAATCCTTAACAAAGAAACACCTTACTATGGCGTTAGAGGCAACAGAGAGTTAGAGCTAAATAATAATCTGTTAAAATGTTTCAAATAGTAAATATTTAATACATGAAAAAAGTATTAGCTAACATGCTGAAGCACAGCTGTAAATACCCTATTGAGTTGGAGGATCATCATGCCATCGGTTCCTGTACAATACTAGACTTTCATTAAAACCACAGCACAAGCTGATTGGCTGTACTGTGAACACTGTAGTGCCAGGTTATCAAATAAACACTCCAACAGAACAAACATGGAGATGTATACTGAATACTGAGGGAGTAAACTCAATTTTCAGCCAAGTTTAGAGGAATGATCTTACAAATCCTATAGCTTCATGTGGGGCACACACAGTCCACATCCGTTTCAGTAAATTAAAGTAAAGTGAACATGACTGGTTATGAACAATAACAGAGTTCAAATGTAGAGAGAAGCCTTCTCACATCTTTATTTTTTTGTCTAGTGCACCATTACCAACATTTTCAGAATATTTAAACTGAATTAACCCAGATAAGCATTTTGTTTTCATTAATTTGTAACAATAAAAAACACTTTGTTAAAAAAAAATGAATTAAAAAAAAAAGATAAGAAAGGAAGTTTGGCATCCTGAATGCTGGGAATGTTGGTATTAGTGAACCACAAACACTATAGGGACTCGAGTGTTGTGTGTGGAGGAGATGAAAGCAGCATTTTCCCCTGAGGTTCGTGTTTGCTCTCATTAACCACAGAGCTGCTCTGCAGCACCATTAGCCGTGCAGAAACAACAATAACAACGACGAGATTAGTGTTTGGGAGTTCTGGTGATGCAAAGGCTGGTGCCACCTAACAGCGCATCAAAACACTAGAATTTCTCCCACGTTCTGGAAAATAAAACTGCAGTTTTTGTGAATGGAGTCTGGTGAAGTGTAACTGCTTGTGAGGACAGGTAAAGCAATACTGATTGCAGGTGTGATAAAAATCAGTGGTGCTGTTGAAACTACAGCTCTTCACACTGTGGGAAACGTCTTCAGGTTAATAATCAGAAAGACTCGAGGCCAACTCAAAAGTAAATCAGTCTAATCTCATGTTTGTGTTTTGGAGGAGGGGGTGGTGCCTCAGATCACGTTGTTGCCTCATTTGTCGACTCAGAGCTGATTGTGGTGCCATTACACACTAAAGTCACGGACACGTACCGTCAAAACAGCGATTAGGCTCAGAGCTGCTGTTTGTGCTCTGTACTACGAGGTAACAAGAGCAACGACGGCAGGCGGCATGGATGCAGAGGACTCAAACGCTCACAGATAAAAATCTTCCACATATCACTGTAGCATCATTTATGGAGCAATAGACACCCTTAAATTAGAGGGCAGGGTGGTCCACCAATGAGATGGAGTCCTACAGGACGAAAGACTGTGGAGAACAGCTGGGTGACATCAAGGACCCATGCAAAGTCTGTCTTTTCCTTAAATCTGACTTAAAGTAGAAAAGCACCATACAAGAACCAGAACAGACAGCTCCACAGTGTCCAGTCCTCAGGTTTTACCTCATGTCTAACCTGTTTTTATTTGCATTTAGGCTACAAGGTCACATGAAAGGGAGGAGCAGGCAACACACTGTCAGGGTTAATTTGGCTGGATACGCTGGATATTTGATGGGTTTTCTGATAACTGATGAAAACTTCAGAGTGCATTCCTTCTGGGGTCACAGAAGCATGTCGAGGTGGAAAGGGGCAGAGGTCATCTTTGTACCGACATTTAGAGACTGGGAAAATATTCCAGCAGCTTCTGTGTCAAACTAAGCTGCTGATATAGATGTAAAAGTACACAAAATGAACTGTGTACTGTGAAGGTAAACTGGTCACGTTTTAACTAAAGATACTGAAGTTTTAAAAACATGATCACCCGATTCTGAAGGAGTCACGTTGAATTTTCAGTGACACAAAGTTATTATAATAATGAGGTCAGTGCACATAGAAAGAAAATCTGACTTTTTCTACTTTGATCTTTATGACATTTTTATTTCCCTTTTTTATTTTAACAAAACCTCACTTCTTAACTTTATACTGATAAAGTTTTATTTTTTTGTATATTTTATGATAGTCTTTATTTAGCCTTACTTAAATGTTATGTTTTTACTTTATTCTCATTTCCTTCTAATTGTTCTGATTCTTACTTGATGGACTTTTATTTTACTCACACATCATTTTAAATGTTTATTTAACTGATGTTTAATAATTTTAACTCATGTTAAATTGCTTATTAACACACATTGGGATTTTATTCGTTTTTGTTACATCCTGTCAGCGTATCAGTGATCTTTGAAGCACTTTGAACTGCATTAACCTGAAAGCTGATGTACAATTAAAGCTTGATTTGCATGCTGATGGTCATCTGTTAAAGCATTAGCATTTAAAAAGGATCCCAGTTGAACTGCACTGGTTTAAGCTGCTGTTAGCATCCCTGTATATTTTCCCCCTCGTGGTCCACACCCCACAGTTTGAGAACTGTTTTTTTGCAAGCAGTTTCTTTGCAGATTTAATGCCATTTATTCACAGTCTGTTTAAAATCTGTGCTGTTTAGACTTGATTCTGTAATTTCACAAAAAATAAATAAATAAATTTAAAAAAATCCCTCATCCTGGAAAAGGCTCGGGGATCATTTCACTCTCTCACCTGTATGTGTGTGAGTGTGGCATCACCTTAACATAAAAGTGGCTCAAAGCTACCCGGCCGGTTCTCTTTCTTCTGTCCTGCATGCTGCATGCAGTGCACCAACAAACTACCGAGTCAGGCTGTAATTTCACTGCAGTTCTTCCGCAAATTAGCTACACATTTATCTTTCCCTTTCATTTTGAGTCCCTCTGCACGTTTTCCAAGCGTGTCCATCTGTCTGCAGTCAAGGAAATGACATTCTTCGGTCTCCTGCCCATCCTCGTTCCTTCGCATTGAACTGCATTACCTTTTCAATCAGTTTTAGCAAATATGTGAAAACTCAGACGTGCTGTGTCATTCCATGTCAGTTCCACCTGACCATCTACCTGACCATAAAAGGGAACATTTTTAGAAAATTCCATCTAGAAAATTCCTTAAGCTCCTGCAACAGTGAGTCATCCATTGCTCATCCATCCGTCTGACCACAATTCACGAGTCCCCCCCCCTTCAGTATGACATGCGGATGATTTCACATAGTTTAATGCTTTTAGTGGCCGTGGTTACCACAGACCATGTACTCAATACTCCTGAAGTCAAATCCTTTCGCATCTGAGGTGAACGAGATTGTGACCGTTTCCGAGGCACCTAAACTTCTCGACAGTCTTGTGATGGACCGTGAGGTTGATAAACCGTCACATCACTAATGGTTTAGTTTGCAGAAGCAACAAACTGCAGCATTTACAGAGACTAGTGTGGGACATAAAATAAAGACAGGAAGCAAATTAACAGCAAAGATTCGAGAGGTGAAACTCCTCAGTAGGAAGTCCTGCGTGGGTTTGCGTGAGGCTACTTTGATTCTTTCAAAAGATGACAAAAGCACACCTCGGCATGAATTTAATGATGGCTTTAGAGATTTGAAGCTCCCAAAACATCAAATATATTCAAATTATTAAAGATTTTGTGCCTCCAGCCAAACATAAACTCTGCCTGTGTTTTAATCTCAGATTATGAGTCTTTCCTGCAATCTGATCCAGTCACAGAAACCATCAAACAATCAAACAAGGCAGCATAATCCAAAACCAACCAAACCACTTCAGTCCACTCAGTAAACCAGGCTACATACCCAGAAGAGAAAGTTGAAGATAAACACCAGGTACTTGATGCACTGCAGTCCCTTCATGGTGCTCAGATCTCTGTTTACACCTTCTTACGCAGAAAAATGGAAGAAAAAGCGTCCTGAGTGTCACACAGTGAGGAGGAGAAGGAGAATAAAGAGAGGTGACGGAGAGAGGCAGCTTTTGTTGTGAGCCACACCCTGCTGAGCACTCACCTGGCCGAGGGAGGAGCTAGGGGGGTGTGCTGCATAACCCAGCTGGTCTAACGCAGGTGAAAGCATTTAACAGGTGAGGCCAGCTTCTCGACTTTTCTAAATACTCAGGAAAGGTGCTTCAATGCTTCTTGTATTACCTCCTTTAACACTTCCTTTATGAAACATGTCGACTCATAATTCACTATGGACCATCATTAAAAACATCCACATACCTCATGTGGCTCATAAATGTTAATCGACACTGTGTTTCCCAGTTTGATTGGCTGCTAGAGCCGAGGCTGAGAGAAAATCTGCTTCCTGTGTGAAGAACAAAGATTTATATCAAATATTTCAGTTTAAAGTTTGATTATCTTTCATTTATGTGGCTTCAATCACAGCCTTTAAATCAAAGTGGCCACACCACTAACGTCAGTTTCCATGGGGATGAATTATGAATAAATTCACCCACAGTACAGTTCATAGAAACGTTTAAATCATCCATAGAGAGCACAGAGGCTGTAAACATGTTTATTTGTGATATTTTAGGTGACATCATGCACATACTGTTCAAGAGCAGTATGCCAATTTGGACGTGATACAACCGCCGGTTGCTAGGGAAATAATGTGGCAGTGGTTCCTGGAGGTTTCTGCCTCTCACTGAGGGAAATCAGCTCTAAAGAAGCTGCTGCACCAAAAACTTCCTCCTGGTTTCTTTGGTTGTCTGCAGTTTGTCTGCAAATACTCTAAACTGCTAAAGCAGTTAGAGCAGTAAAAGTTGGAAAATGGGAAATGGACAAAGTTCGCCTTCAAAGTAAAAGCTGTGCCTGAGCGCTGCAGCCAATGTGTTACAAAGGGGACAACTTTTAATTTGAAGGGAAATCTTTTTTTCACTGTCTCACTACAGCTCACAGAGCACCTGGAGATGAAATCTACATGCAAACTTCCAAAGCAACCACAAGGTTTTTGGGAACCGGTTGGGGAATACTTCATTTTCCCTAGCGACAGGTGGTTGCCAGGGTGGTTGTCACTGAATGGTCTCTCGGTCTGTGTGACTGAAGCTTTAACAATCACATTCCCAGCAACCAATCACAACTGGTCAGGGAATTCTTATTTTCCCCTCATGACACGTGGTTGCCAGATGGTTGCAGACTGGTCTCTAAGTCCGTTTGACTCGAGCCTTAACCAGTTTGGTGTCCAATCAAGTGTCTGCAAAGCATCATTAAAGTTTTCCCTATATCATCACAATAATGTTGGTCACATTGCAGCTAACCAATCACATTGTCTCAGCGTTCAGTTAGCATTAGCCAAGAATTTGGTTTATGCCATTAAAAACTATCTCTACAAACCAACATGAGTAACAAAAATTTGGCTAACAGCAAACCTAACTTGATAATATATTTATTATATTGTATAAATCAATAACGGAAACACTTGAAATGCTTAGCATTTGTTTCAGAAGAGGTTTATGTAACCAAAAGCACTTCTTTCTCTCTTCCCTCACATTTCAAAGCTTTATCATCAATATGGAGGTCCGTTTCCACCACTAAATCATGACTCTGATTGGCTAAGAGAAATAAACATGTTGAGCACTGTTTTGAAGCTAATAACACTTCCAGTTTAACCTCTGTGCTGCACAGCTGGACTCATGTTGCCTGTTTTACCTCCATCCTCCTGCGTTTGGCTTTAAAAACAGACTCCACAGGTGTATCCTCACACCTCCTGGGACCGAGACTCGTTGCTGTTTGCTGCAGTAACTCAGCGCTGCATCGGCTCCCAGTGGACCTAGTGAAACCAACAATGCCAGCTTTGTTTCCGGCCTCCGTTATCTCTCCCTGCCTTTCTTTTATTCGTCGCTCTTGTTCTCTCTAAGGATGTCTTTAGTGATAAGCTGCTGTTGTTTTTTGAGCTCGAGCTCTGATGGCTTGACTGAAATCAATCATTTATCAGAGGAAGTGCTCAACATAAACGAGTGAAAAAACTGGTACCAATAATTTAATCCTTAAAAAGATTTATTCTGCTAATTTTCAGCTCCATGTTTTTATTTGTGGACTCCATCAGAGCAGCTTTGGATGATTCACAGTTCAAAATAATCCCCATCTGTCCTGTGTGCTGAATGATATGAAGATAATCAACAATAGCTTACCAGAGTCAATAAAGAAGCACTTAATATTCCACTTTTATGTCCCATATGGAACAGATCAGATGTTTGATCCCCTTTAACTCAGTTTATATAGTCCAGGGTGTACCCCATTTCTCAGACCCTGAGACGGATACCTAGATAAGAAGATGGTTGATGGATTGTTGATTTATTTCACATTTTTAACCTTTTATTTTTTTCATTTTCAATATGGGTTTGTAGTGTAGCAGGTGGTAGTAAAAAAAAAAAAGTTTAAAAAAAAGATAAGATTTGTGAGAGTTTCTTTATTTTAATAATATAAATAAGTTTTTTCTCTAAAATGAAAATTAAATGTTCAAGAAAAAAGTCAAATTTTCTTCAAATTTACATGTTACCGCATGTTAATTTTTTTTTTTTTTTTTAGTCAGTGCGCTAAGTAAAGTGTTGGAATTTTTAGAACTGATGGATGAATTTAAAATGTACACTCAGGACTTTAACATGTAAAGCAGTGTTTTACATTCCTGAGGTGGAGGTGTGGACCTGAGGCTGGCCCTTTGACCTCTGCCCTGAGGAATCATTCAGACTTTTAAGGAGCCATCCTTCAGACTGCCTTGAGCTTCCTCACTGCACAGGACACTTGAGTAGGAGGTCAAAGTACTGATTACGCAACCGCTCTGTCTTTGAATGACGTGTTAGGCTCATCTACGCCCCCTACTGGATTTCTGAACTACTGCAAAACCAACAAAACTTTAAAGTCACCAGAAATGAACACCATCAACTAGCAGGCAGTTTATCAATCTGAGGAGCATCGAAGCTGTTCCGGTAGTTTGTGATGTCTCTGCACTTTATTAACGCTTCTCGTGGCTTTTTCCTTTAATTTGTCAGCTGTCTAAAGCTGCTGCAACCGCCTCCCAGAATGTCAGAAACAAGAAAACAGAAAAATGCGAAGTGCCGATTTTAGTGGATAGTTACACAAACAGAAAATTAATATTATTAACTTCATATAAAAGAGCACACACACACAAACCGGAACGACTTGAAACAAAACACACTAGTGTTCAAAATGCCATAAATCAAAACAGGACGCTCCTCAGTCCGACAGCGGTCTTCCTCACACAAAAATAAAGTTTAATCTTTCCAGGCTCAAATTTGAGAGATGAAGATTTATTTCTGTGGGGAAACGAATAAACACGGGCGCCTGGAGATTTAAATATTTCATCCCGCGTGTTTAAACTTACCCAGAAGACGAAGTTGAAGATGAAGAGCGCGTACTTTATGCACAGCTCCCAGCTGGTTAGAGCCGTCATCCCTGCGGAGTGTTCAGTCGTGTTCGAAGTAATTCACGCGTGAAATTATCTCCTATTTATCGCTCAGTGATGCTCGTGGTTCCTGCTTTCGACCTGTCGCCGTCAACTCGGCTCTGCTCTGCTCGGTTTGGACAGCCTCCGATCAGATCAGCTGCTGCTGGGAGGAAACAGACCATCGGCTGCTCGACACCCACACAGAGAGAGATCTCTGTCCGTCTTTGTCTTTTGTTTGGACTTTTGTTCATCACAGGACCGAACATCAAACTTCTGAAAAAAACAATTCTCCAGATTTATTCCAAACGAAACCAAAAGTCTGACAAAAATCCCGTTTCTGTCAAATCTACAGACAACAGACTCAGAAACTGCAATAAATACCACAGTCAGAAATAAACACTGTGTTCTCTCATATTTATTAAAACCCTGAATAAAAATCAGAGTTCAAACATTCATATGTTTGACTGTCAGCTGTGTGAGTCTGTTTACACTTTTATGCTGGACGTCCTTCCAAAAGCAACTCTGGGGTGTCTGTTGTCTTTAATGTTGCAACTGTAAAAAATTACATTTCTGAGCAATGTGGGCAGTTTACCAGAGATCTGCAAACATCTATACAGGATACAGATGCAGATGACACTTTAATCTGCAGCAGGAGTAAGGAGCAGGTGGAGGAGAGCCTGGAGAGGTGGAAGGATGCTCTGCAGAGAAGAGGAATGAAAGTCAGTAGAAACATCCAAAGCAACAGAGTGGACAAGAAGAAGAGAGTGCAGGCAGGGTGGAGTAGGTGGAGGTAGTAGTTAGTAGTAGTTATTAATTAAACCTTAACTCTAACCCAGCTGTGATGTTGGTTTGGAGGCCAAGCTGAACATGTTCAGATGTTCACCGGGAGCGAGCATCAGGGAGACAGCTGAGAATCAGAGAGGCTGAGATGGTTTGCACATATGCAGACGAGGGAGAGAGGATTTAGTGGACAAGGGATAATGAAGATGGAGCTGCTGGGCAGAAGAAGAAGGATGCTGGGATAGGAGGAAGTGGATGCAGATCATCTGCTGTAGCGACGCCAGAAGAAGAAGAAGACTGGAACTAGTTTGAACAGGAGTGCAAATAACTAAACCGAACACATCATACAAGTATCAGGATTACTGTAAGGTGACAGTAATTTGAATATTGTGTATTAAGGCTAAGCAAGATTGAATTTAAAGGACAAACACAAACTCATGAAACTTCAGTATCACCTTCGAAATGCCACAAAGGTCACAACCAACCAAATCCAGTGTGTGTGTGTGTGTGTGTGTGATGATCCATATTCTCCCTCTCTCTGCTGGCAAAGTGTTTACTTCTTCATCTGCAGAACAAAGACGGTAGTGTGCGCGGTCAGCCCACCGCTGCTTTTTGCAGCTGCACACAGACGCAGTGATGGTGAGGAAGATGATGCTGATGGTGATAAAGGAGTACAGTGCTGCCCGGCTGACAAGGACCAATAAACTAAAACTCCAAGCAGCGACAGCTGTAACCCAACAGGAGGAAGATCATCATTTTTATGGTTTAATCTTTATAAACATTCACTTTTTCGTGTTTTTTTGGTGTCTATTCAGAGTTGATGATGTTGAAAACACAAAATTTAAGAAATTTTTTAAGAAAAAATCAAACAGCAGATTAAGATGAATTTAAATCTTTCCCAAACCTCTTTGAGTGAAAAAGATGGACTCTGAAACAACACTGCCTTCATCTCTTTCATGCTCTGTGTGTGTGTGTGTCTGTGTGGTCCTCCGTTAATATTTTCATCCCGTTACAAAGCTTCCCTTCAAACCGCCTGTGCGTGTGAAAGGGTCACCCTGAGGAAGAGGAGGCAGACAAGGAGGATGAAGGACAGAACGTCACATTTTCAGCATTTTTACTGTTTCACACAAACACCCTGAGCAGCAGCACAACGACTTATTCTTTACTGAACCGTGTTAGAGACACAGGGGGAAACTGTGATAATCTGCAGTCTCCCGCCCCTTACTGGTAAGAGTCAGAAAGTGCAACAACATCTAAATTAAAAGCAAACATTTTATTATCACTCAAAAGGTTTAACGCAGAGTATATGATTTTATAATAGTATTAAATTACAACAATTTATGTGATATCTAATTTATAGGTTAATATCCATCACAAAAAATTTATAATACTGCAACATGTCATCTATTTTAAGCAAATAAAATGCGAGAAATTAAGAAAATATTCCCCCAAAATATTGTGAATAAACAGTCCAAATGCTAACCCACAGTCAACACATGCCCTGCAAATATCTACATCTGATAGGCAAGTAAGTACAATTTTTTTGCAGTGCCCATATTTACTTTTATTTTATATATTTTACAATTAAGTATATAAAATTATTTAACAGTTGGTTTGCTGATTAGTTAAAAGTGGAAATCATCTTATTCTTACAGATTATTTTAAATGTGTGGGTTTTTTTTATTAATAACTATTTATTTATTCATTATTTCATTAGGTTTATTTATTTATTCCATCATTTTAAAAAGTGAAAGCACAACTTTAATAATTAATATTAGTAACATATGGTCATTTAAGTTTAATATTAGTAATTATTTATATTTTGTTATTTACAGTTTTGATTTTAAATCGTTTAAGGCTACTATTTTTCAAAGAATCATTTAATTAATAACTAAAGTGAAATATCAAATGAGGTTTAAATCCATATTAAACCATTATTGTATAAAACATTAAAAAAGAGAAATTAAAACCACACAGTAAAAAAATGTAGTATTGTAAGAAAATAATTAAAACATTTTGAAATAAAAAAAACCATTTATTTGAAATCTGAAATATTAAATTTACATTCAGAAAAAAAAATAATATATGAGATACCGAGCATCTCCAACTCAATGCAGAAAGGGGGATGAGGTGCACAGTTTCTGCACCACTATGTACATATGAACAGCATTTAGAAAAAAAAAAAAAAATAAATAAAATGTACAAATATACAAATCCAGAAAAAAGGAAATAAATACTTAAATAAACAGTGTTGCGTACTTACATTTTGGGTTATTGCACGTAAAATTAAGTATTGCACAGTGGTGGTTTATAGAGGGAAGTCCTTGGAATGGGTGGTTATGGCTTTTGGGGAAAAACTATTCTTGAGTCTGTTGGTCTTTGTGCTGATGCACCTGTAGCGCTTCCTGAGGGAAGCGGGCTGAACAGGTCAAAACCAGGGTGGGAGCTGTCCTTGGTGATGTTTGTTGCTCTGCTGAGGCAGCGAGAGAAACAGATGTCTATCAGGGAGGGGAGAGGGCAGCTGATGATCTTCTGTGCTGCCTTGACTATGCTCTGAAGCCTCACTCTATCTGCCTTAGTGCAGCTACCATACCATACTGTGATGCAGTATGTTAGCAGGCTCTCGATGGACAAGCTGTAGAAGGTCAGCGGCAAGCTGGAGTCCAGTTTGTACTTCCTGAGGAGAAATATGTGTGATAGAGCATAAGGTCAGTTTGTGGTGCTATTCTACATGCATATAACTAAGTGAGAAAATGATATTACTATTACTATGGTGATGGAGTCTTCTGTGGATCTGTTCACACGATATGCAAACTGGTACAGGTCGAGGTCTGGAGAGAGGTAGTCCTTGATGTGCTGAAGGACTAGTCTCTCAAAGCATTTCATGATTACCGGCGTGAGGGCCACAGGGCGGTAATGGTTCAGGCTAGTTATGGGAGACTTCTTTGGCACTGGGATGATTGTGGCTGATTTTAGATAGGGTGGGATGGCTGCCTGATCTAGTGAGAAGATGAAGGTGAGCTGGTGGGCACATGCTCTTAGCACCTTGCCAGGTACTTCGTCTGGACTGGCAGCCTTCCTGGGGTTCACTGCTAGGAACATGCGTCTGACATCGCGTTCCGTAAACAGTGAGTGGAGTGGTGCAAGAACCAGGTGAGGGTGAGGATGGGAGCAGGGCTGGGCTGCTGTTGTGGTGTTTCGAAGCGGGCGAAGACATATAGACATATTTATTTATTTATGAAATATATTATTTAAGTACAGTAATTGTTGCATAATTTAACACTATGTTTCTTAAATATTTATATTTATTCATATAATAATTGCCTAATTTCTTTCAGGATTAATTTAAAAGCTTCACTTATTTATTTATGTAATGAGGTTTAATTATTTTTTATTGACTGACTTAATGCTTATAGTCAGGGTAGGGAGGGGGGCACTCAAGAACTCTTTGCCCCGGGGCCGCCTAAACGTTTAATCCGCCCATGCGCAGTGGAACGTACATGGTGGAGTTCTCTTCTAAATAATTATCGTCTGGCCAATCAGCAATGTTCCACTCCACTTCGCTGACCAATCAGAGAGCAGATGAACTGACGGCTCGAGTCATTGGCGCTTTACCTACAGCTCACTTTCCAGAGCCGGGACAGAACCAGGAGCGTGTCTTCACCTTAACTCGACTTTTCAAACTTACCGGATGGAGCGGAACTGGGGAGCACCTGCCTCGCGACAAAGCGTAGGTTGAAGTCTCAGAGGTGTTACCGGCGGCTCCACAGAGCGGTCACGTCATGCCCCACAGCGGCTCCGGGTCGCTGCTGTGCCGGCGAAACGCACGGCTGGACTCGTTCCTGCAGCGGAAGCTTGAGCGGAGGGTGTACGAGCGGATCCGGGCCTACGAGCCGTGCGTGGTGCTGTCCGAGTCCATCAACAAGGTGTACATGCACGTGGTGCTCAGCGACGAGTCTGTGTACCTCACCGAGTACCCGCCGCGCACGCTCACGGCAGCCTTGAGCTTCAGGCGCGTGCGTTACATCGAGCTGGTGAGTTCGAACTGAAAAAGTGATTTTAAAAAGTATTTATTTTTATTTATACTGCATTAATCCCGCCCTCACGGCCGTGTGAAATGAGCTTTTTATTAACCGACACAAAATCAATCAAAAGCCGTTTTTATTAAACGAAAAAACAAAAAATAAAAATAAAAACATTACATATTATAACACCTACTGTTAATAAAATAAGATACGATATTTTGAAAAAGGTACAATTTTACCAATAGATGGTTATTATTGGAGAAAATAAGTCTACTCTGAGGACTTAAGACGTTCTGTTTGTTCAATAAATTATAAAAAGAGTTATTGATATAAAATCAACAGAAAAACATTCTACCATATTTAATGGATTTCTATTAAATTGGTGTTTAAGGTAAGTTTTTTTTTTAAAGGTAATTAAAGGTAAACTTTTATAAGAAACCGTTCAGCGTTAAAGCACTGATTTTCAATATTTTTAGCTTAAATGATGACGTGACTGTTTTAATGCCTGTCATGGATATTGTTATGCCGACCAAATATTCATTGATTAATCGAGAAAATAAGCATACTGTGCAGTCTTCAAATGTGTCATTTGTTCAGTAAATGCTCCAAAACGTTTTAAATGTTTTTAATGACTTTTTTTTCATGTTTTAGAATAAATTCTGATTCTTGTGCTTCCATTAAAGAGAATCATTACTCCTTTTTATCTCCACAGTCCATGCTGCAGGTTAAAGTACTGATATCTTTCTGCTGCAACATGCTCTTACCTTCCAACATCCTTCAAAAATGTCATGTCTACTTCATAAAGTCACTCCTTTTTAACCAGATTACATCTATATCTGAAACATTAACTCAGTATGAAATGAAAATGTTAATAGTTAAATCCTAACATTGCATTTGGAAGCTGTGTTTGTAATGAGTCTCTGTGTGAACTGTGGATGGTAGTCTACATGCTGTGTTCAGGAGGCATTTGTGTCAAAACTGCAACTCGTATCACATGAACAGCCACATCAGGTGAAAGAGGACAAGAAGGCCTACAGTTTGAAGCATTGTGTGGCTGTAGAAGGAAATATCTGTTTTTCTTTTAAGAGTAATCTCCAGACTGACATCACAGAGTGGATGATGAGTCAAGGGAAAACTCAGTTTTCTGTGAAACCTAAACTGTGAACAAGCCAGAGAAGACACCAAAAAAAAGTCTTAAGCGTTGTTACCTGTTTGCACTTTGGTTGATGTTCCTGCAGTGAAGTTCGGCTGAGAGCCAGGGCTGAAGAAGCAGCACACAAATTTAAATGGCTCTGGTCTTTCGTCTAGCTTTTTTCAGACCAGAGCTGTAAAGATGAGAATTAACAGTCAGACTTTAAATCTAAACTTCATATTGACATTTAACTCTTCACACTTAGGTTTAAAACCTCACTCCAGATTTTTTAAGAACATTTGGAGATGGATATGGATGAAGTTTGCAGTTTATAATTAGGACCCCATGGGTTTCTATTATTTTTGACTTGTGACATCTTTAAAGCTGAAACTGATGTGGTAATCAGTGAATCTTCAGAGCTATTTCTATAATCAGAATATGTTAAAGCTAAATTATTCTGTCTTATTTGACAGTAAACTGAATAAGTTTGTTTTTGGAGACTTAAGTGACATAACCTTCAGTGACAGCCAAACCACGACTAAAGCATGTTAAATTACACGCACGTCACACGGTGCGTTCACTGACTAACCGGCTTCTGCTGATTAATCCTCGTTAAACTCTTCAGATTACACACGAGTTGGTTTGATTTGTAGGTCTAACTTCTCACCTTTTTCTGCTGATGTCGAGAGCGTAATACCTTCTCTGGTTTGCATATTTCATGTCTGCTCATACTGAGCTGCACTGAACCTCAGAGCACCTGAGCCGCAGGAAGCCTGGAAACCCATTCATGGAGCAGGACTCTGGTATGATTAACAGGTGTCAGTAATGTTGGTATAAACTTATTGTTAGGGCTGCACATGTGACCGTTTCATGTAGTTATTTTTAAATGTAAGAAAAAAAGTTTGCTTCTGGCGTTTTCTGTTTGATAAACAGTTAAAATTACCAGTGAAGACACCAAAAATGTCCTTTACAAAAATATAATTGAATTTCTTTCCCTAACTGCTGCTCACCCTTGATTTTTGATTCATTGCTGTGGTAATCTGTGCTGGATATGAACCTGCCAAAAAGCAGCAGAAACAGCACAGACAAACTGTTAATGAGGAAGCCGTTATCCTCAGATTCTAATTAAACTGTAAAAGCTCAAAATAGTTCCAGTGCCACATAATACAGAGCTGCATAACATGCAGCAAAAGTCTCACTGAGCCTCTAACTTCATCTTGTTATGTCAGAGGTTTAACTCGACCCTAACAGAGTTGATCCCGTCTGCATTAACTGTCGGATTACCACCTGATGACCTGTGCTGGCCTCAGCACCACCCCTTATCCACTTTGTGGAGGATCCTCAGAGCAGCGGGAGCTGTCTGAGTGAATAAATAATGATGCACATGAAGCGTGTCACTCCCAGTGAAGGGATGGAAAGTTACTGGGACTCGAACCTGCTCACTGTAACAAACAGAAATCAGGTCTTCTGTAACGCGATCTTTGGCAAACGCAAAATTAAACCTGCTGAGAAGATGAAACGTGTGTTATTCAAGTTCCTGTGACACAGCAGCCGCCAACATATTCAATGCAACATTAGTCATAAATTAGAGTCACTCAATAAAATAGTCTGACAAAATACAATCTAGACGTTTTGACCCACCCTTGATTTCTTTGTATTTTATTTCCAAGGAGCCAGACGTTTCTGCGTTTTTTGTTTTTTTGTTGTTGTTTTTTGTTTTAAAAATTTTTTTTAAAGTGCTCTTGAGCAATACTTCTCCAGGCTTTCAAAGTAACCATCATCCAAGCGTAAAAAAAGGATCTTAACTTGGATGAACCAGTGTTGTCTCCACACATAACAGAATATTAGCAAAGAACCAGTTTACAATTTTATGACAACAGCAGCATGTCATGAAAACACAATCATTCTTTATCTCTTTAGTTGTCAAAGATGACACAGTTTCACAGGCACAAAATAATATTTTTACACTGACAACATTATTCACAAAGATCTGTTAGCTGAAAACTTAGCATATCTGAGCATGGTGTGTAGTGTGACCTTTAGATCTAAAATCTATCTACAGCAGATGATCAATATCCAGGAAAGATATGAGAGGAGGACCTGGACCTACAGCTGATCAGCTGCTGTTCACTGAAGCCTCATCAGAAACGGTCTAAGTGGAAGAGCGGCTTTCAAGAAGCTGTTCTTAAGGAAGGGAAACAGAGAAAAGGTTGATGTATAAAAATTACACAAGAACTGGACTGAAAATCAGTGAACCAGGTCTGAAGGAGAGATGAAATGTTTATTCAGATTGTTGTCCAAGGTGGTCGGGAGGGGGGGGGGGCACACAGTGGAGTGATATCAGTCATGGATTGGCCTCCCCAGTGCCCGGACCTCAGGATTACTGAAGCAGTGTGGGATCATCCTACATCCTTTTATTACATATAGTTTATAAGCAGGTATTCTATAAATGCACGGTATACATGTTCAAAGGTTGAATATGGCACAAAATGTAAGAATTATCTTTATTTAATCTTATTATTCTGTAAATATCTAATTTTATTTCAAGGGCTGAAACTCATGATACTGTATAGATTCATCTTTTTATTACAGTTTTTCTGAATTGCTAAAACACTAAACCCCATTGTAAAAACTAAACTGTCAACTATGAAAACTCTTTCATAAAATCAATCCCACAGTTGCCAAAATTTTAAACACTGTTCATCTGGTTAGGACACCATTTGCAAATCTGAATCTCCCATTTACCAAAACTATAAACACATTCTCAAACACTAAACACATTTAGCAGTGCGGTGCACTTGTACCCAGAATGGTGCACACAGTTTTGTTTGACTTCTGTAGCCTAACACACTGTTTTCATCATTAACACACTACAACTCAAAAATGAAAACGCATGTTGCGACCTCTTCTTCTGCTTTTTGCTAGATTGAATACAGCCTCATCCCCAAAGATGTATTCATGAAGCCTAACCACTGAGTCAAACTCAAAGATTCTCTGTACACAACAAACTAATTTTAGTTCTGTAAATGAAATAGTATGATGTATACATGTGCTATGTATACAAGTATACTTATAACTAAATGGTATTTTGTTTAGAACTGAAAGACGGCCACATGAGGTCATGAAGTCAACATTCCTGGATGGTCTACGGGATGCGTTGCTTGAGTAGCGAGATCTGAGTAGGCAGAGCATCCCATCTCATTTGGGCCAATGTGAGCTTTCACCGAGGTCCAGGAATATGCAATTGGTTTCACAATGAGCAGCATTTTATCAATGTGTTTCTTCCACCGTACTCTCCCTTTTTGAACCCTATTGAGGAGTTTTTCTCAGCATGGAGATGTAAAGTATACGACCGAAACCCTTACACACACGAAAATCTACTTTAAGCAATGAATGGAGCATGTGGTGAGATAGGAGTGGAATCTTGCCAGGGCTGAATTCGGCATGCTGAAGGATTCTTTCCTCGTTGCCTTGCAAGGGAGACCATAGCATGTGATGTGGATGAAGTCCTGTGGCCTGACCCAGCACAGAGGTGTGATACTGAGGCAGAATAAATTATCTGAATATGCTGTAAACATATATAATTTTTTTTTAATGTATATATAACTTTTGCTGCAGTTCTGTTTTTTTGTTAAAATGTGAGTACAAGAATAAATGAATGAACAAATAAATATTATTTTCCTGCTATCTCACAGGTTCACCTTCCAGCAGGACAACCACCCTAAACATAAAGCCAGGGCAACAATGGAATGGTTTAAAACAAAACATATCCATGTGTTAGAATGGCCCAGTCAAAGTCCAGATCTAAATCCAATCGAGAATCTGTGGCAAGAGCTGAAAACTGCTGTTCACAAACGCCGTCCATCTAATCTGACTGAGCTGGAGCTGTTTTGCAAAGAAGAATGGGCAAGGATTTCAGTCTGTAGATGTGC